>ML863276.1:23176-36913 GCA_009831015.1 Picea engelmannii
AAGTGATAATATGGTGGGAGCGGACGATGGCTCTGCAAACCCCCTTTGGTGGCTAACCAAAACCCATGAATACCAACTTGCTAAGCTACCCCATCAATCACCCCAACAGTGGTCAAGTGGATTAGTGTAAGATCCAAGCAGTCGTCCGAAATGAAAGGAATCTAATGCATACATAAGAAGGTTATAATGATCAAATATGACACATACCATGATACCTCGGACCAATTACCTCATGGAGCAAGAGACCTTTCTGATGCAAGCCCAGGCCGGTAGTGATGGAGGCTGGTACTGCTGACAGGACAAGTCTGGCTGAGAAGAAGAAGAGATGGGCCCTCCAAAGCCATGCTCAAGTCGCTCCTGCTCTCGGTACTCCATGTCTAGGACCATGTGGGCCTCGAGACATGATCTCCTAGTTATCCCTAGATATCGGGGATAACAAGGCCGACAAGGCCAAAATACACAATAACACTGTTTTACATTAAATTGTCATGAATTAAACCCTAATCAAGCAAAAGCAAGATGTAAAGATCATGAAAATATGAGTCAAAACCCTCAATATATACCATAGCAATGACCTTAATTAAAAATTAGGTCATCAAAAGGCCGACAAGTCCAAAATACACAATGATACTGTTTTACATTAAATTGTCATGAATTAAACCCTAATCAAGCAAAAGCAAGACGGCATGCCCCTTCTAGGGTGACGTTACCCCTTTCAAGGGAAAATGCCAACCTCCTGGAGCAAAACGTTAGCCCTCCTTGGGCTTCTCCAAGCTGCCACACGTGCCAAACTGCCATGACTGTCTCCCAAAACGTCCATGAAGTTGGATGACGTCATGAGCCTCCTAGGTGACGTCTTGGGCCTTCCAAGGCCGACATTCCAATGAAGAGGGCACAACCCCCCTAGGTAAGGCTCTGCCAGGGTGCTTCGGTGGAACGTCCTCCTCTTCTCCGGGGCAAACCCCTCTGTCCTGTCTCTGCCCCCTACTGGGGTCTCAGCATCCATCTGGTGGGCTCTTTGGCCCCATGGAGGTCCAAACTAATCATCTACCCATGTGTACCTGTCCATTGCGGTACCTGTCCGTCGGGCATGATCCTCCACATCAACAGTTATGCCCTCCATGGGCTCATAAGTCACAGGGATCATAGCAATGTCAACCACGTCTCATCATCAATATTATTAAACATGTGCATAAAACCCCTTTTACCCCAGTCAAGTTCTCAAAGACATTATACAAATCTGCAATACAAGTTTGGAGGAGGTGACAGGGAGTCCTATTGGGCTAGTGTCCACTGGAAAAGGGATGTTTCCGAAAGAGATTAAATCCAAGTCATGTAAATGGGTGAGGTGGATAAGGGATGTCCTGACAAGGGGTGCAGTGAAAGCATGGAAATGCAGGACTTACCTGTGGGTGCCTTTGTAGAAGGCGCGCTGCACTTGTCCTGGATGGAATTGTTTCCAAGCCCATTCATGCCTTTTATTCTTTATTCTTTATTGTTTTTTCTTCAAGAAGCTAATCAGGGGACACTACCCTAGCGTGTTGACCAGTGGTGGCAATGTTACCCACAAGCACTTTCATGGAGATGAGAAGGCTGGCTCGTGATGAGGCCCTCTTTTTCTTAGTCATGCAACCTGTTATCCCCCACTTTTAGGGATAACTAGTAGATCATGTCTCGAGGACGACAGGTCCTAAACATGGAGTATCAAGAGCCGGATCGACTTTAGCATGGCCCTGGAGGGCCCATCTTTTATCCCTTTCAACGCCTCTACTTTGTCAGCAGCAGCAACATCCATCACCATCGGCTTGTTCTTGTATCAGAGATGGTTCTTGCTCCATGAGGTAATGAGTTTGGGTATCATGGTATGTGTCACTCTGGTCCTCAAAACCTTTGAATATGTGCATCTAATTCCTTTTGTTTCTAACAAATGCTTGGATCTTATACTTGCCCACTTGACCATGTCTGGGGGGAATGACAGGATGCCCTAGTAAGCCTGTGTCTGTAGGTTTTGGTTTTCCACTGGGGGGATTTCTAAAAAGCCATCATCCGCTCCTGTCATAGCACCACTTTTTCATCTTGCTTCCCGTTCATCTATCCCATTACACTTGTCCAGGCATTGGGTTGACTTATTTTTTGAGGATGGCACCTTACCTCGTGGGAAGACGGGCCTAAAGGCCCAAAAGGTAAGAGCAAGCTAGCAAAAGATAAAAGCCTAAAAATAAACCTCGAGATGCTTCGCCCAAGGATCCCCGAGAAAGCAGTAAAAGGCTTCTCAACAAGAAACAAGAGGGACCCAATAAAAATAATAAAACAAGACCTAATCAAAGGATAGGGGGTCTCATCACGAGCCAACGTATTAGGTTCATGGGTGCCTAGAAAAATGACACTACTAGCAGTTGGTTACCATGCCAGGGTAGTGACTCCTAGTTGCATGGCCAAGAGAAAGGGGGTCTCATCACAAGCCAACCTTCTCATTTCTGTGAAAGTACTTGTGGGTAGCTCTGCCACCACTGGTCACCACGCTAGGGCATGAATAAAAGGCATGAATTGGGCTTGGAAAAAATTGCATCCAGGATAGGTGCAGCTCACCTTCTACAAAGGCACCCACAAGTAAAACTTTGCATTCCCTTGCTCTCATTGCACCCATTGTTAGGACATCCCTTATCCACATCACCCACTTACATGGCTTAGATGGAGTCCCTTCTGGTAACTTTCCTTTTCCAGTGGACACTAGCCCAATTGGACGCCCTGTCACTTTCCCCAGACTTGTATTGCAGGTTGTATAATGTCTTTAAGCTTTTAACTGGGGTAATAGGGGTTTTATGCACATGTTTAATAATATTGATGATGAGATGTGATTGACATTGCTATGATCCTTGTGACTTATGAGCCCATGGAGGGCGTAGTTGTTGATGTACAGGATCATGCCCAACGAACAGGTACCACGTTGGACAGGTACACATGGGGAGATGATCAGTTCGAACCTCCATGGGGATGAAGAGCCCACCCGATGAATGCTGAGACCCCAGCAGGCAGCAGAGACAGGACAGAGGGGTTTGCACAGGAGAGAAGTAGGACATTTTGCAGAGGCATCCCGGTAGAGCTTGACCTAGGGGGATTGTGCCCTTTTCAGTGGAACGTTGGCCTTGAAAGGCCTAGGACATCACCCATGAGGTCCATGACATCATCCTTGCTTCATGGACGTTTTGGCAGATGGACAGGGCAGTTTGGCGCATGGGGCAGCTTGGAGAAGCCCAAGGAGGGCTAACATTTTGCTCCTGGAAGCTGCATTTTCCATAGAAGGGGCTAACGTCACCCTAGAGAGGGGGTGACGTCTCTCTTTTTCTTAATTAGGGTTATAATTTAAGCATTTAATGTAAAACAATATGATTTTAATATTTTGGCCTTGTCGACCTTTTTATGACCTAAAAAGTAAAATTAGGTCATTGTACTGTATAAATTGAGGGTTTTCACCTTCATTTTTTCATCATCTCTCACTCACTCATTAGCGAGGTCTGAAATTTGCGCCACTCTTGGAGTTCTTGGCTGAAATTGGGAGGCGCACTTGTTGAAGGAAGATCTTTTGGACTTATATTGGCATTTTTGGCATTTCTCTTGGTGGAAGGTGTTACAACTAGGGTTTGCTATGTGATTTCTTGGTTAAAAGTAAGTGAATTTCTGTAGAACTTCTTAATTGAATGGCTGTAGTATTATTTTCTTGCATCTATTGTTATAATTTGCCGAATAAACCCTAGGTGACAAGCACACATTGAAGGTCCTTGTCTCATGTCCCCATCAAGGTTTTTAACCATTTGTTGAAGAGGATAGAGCCTTGCCTTAGCAACACTCCATCCCTCTTCTTCATGCTAGCCGTTTTCTTATTTGTTGAGCTAAGAAGGAGAAAATGCATCAAGGCCTAGTTCCCCTACACCTTGGTGAGCCAATTTTCCCTAGGGTTTGCCTGGTAAAGCCTTGCCATAGACACATGTTACCTATGAAACCTCTTGTCTTAGTTTTATGCAATCTTTTGAGCTAGTTGTTTTGCCATTTTATCTAAGGAAGGAGGAGAGAGCACTAAGGCCTAGTTTCCCTACACCAAAGTGAGCCTCTCTCCCCTAGGGTTTCATCCTTGAGGCCTTGCCATACCAACACCTCTAGGTCTAACACTCTTGTCCTTAGTCTTACTACTTTCACTTGATCCTTCAACTCTCGTGTCCTCTTCTTTTGACTCCATTTACCCTAATAAGGCAGTGATCTAAGGCCTCCTTTGTCTTGAGTAATGTAATGTCCCTTTCCAAATAGGAGCTCCAGAGAGGAAGCTTAATGGTATAAACCGCCCGGTTAGACTACAGCCAGGGCCAGAAAAGGGGTAAACAGGGTTACTAAAGGTCACTCCAGTCACAGGTGTTATATTCGAAAAGTGACATTGAGCCAAAAAGGGTTAAAAGCGCTTTTCAGTCATTATGAGCTAAAAATAGAAGTTAGCTGTGAATTAGGGTTTCAACAGTGATTTAGGGTTTAGGAAAGCTATAAAGGAAGGGTTAGCGACCTAATTAAAAAATTATGCAGATTATGACTTGTCATTGAGGAGAGAGGCGCATCTCAGGAGAGATAGTTCAGTGGATTCCAGGAGGAAGACACCAGTGGGATGATTTCGGTGTTGAGAGACACACCCTAGTCACCGAAAAGATCACACAGGTCTTCCATCATTCTTTAGTAGGAGTTACACAGAGTTCGACAGCAAGGGCACACTTATCCAGGGTGAGGGCGCAGCTCCTGAGGCGGTTTAGGAAATTGACTTGTCCCATCCAAGGAGAATTTAGAGAATTCCCTCTGACCCATTTGAGAGGAAGCCAAGGAGCATCTTTTGCCTGGTTCCTCATCAAATTCCAAAGGAGGAATCAACTGGGGCGCATTTTCCAGACTTGGACGTGCAACACATTTGGCGGATACATTCGAGGTTCTCGAGCGAGCATCATGTCAGATTCAAGGAAACCCTTCCGACCCATTTCCCAGTAAACCAGGACGGTCATTTTGAGACACATCTCGTTCGATTCTGACAGTGGAATCACTAGGACACATTTTTCCAGAGAAAGAGGGGCGCATTCCCCCAGGGGGATCCATCCGGGGTCCAGACCCACCAGCAGAGGGGTCCGAAAGTTACCAGTACTGAGGACTAGAGCAGGGCGCATCATTTGGGACAGTTCCCAGGCCATTCCGAGAGGTATAGCTCCCAGGGCGAACTTTCCAGACTTCCAACAATTACCGTACGAGCTGCTATAGTTCTAGCGCATCCATTGATCCCGCAATGCTCACATATTCTGGGTATTATCTTTTAGTTGCTTATTTGTATTCCGGTTATGATCCTTTTGTCCTTTGATCTAGCCGAGTGTTGTCATTTTATTCCGCCGCATTCGGCCTTTTGTAATCTGCAGTGATATCATAATATAAACCCTGCAGTCCTTTGTCGCATTTATTATTTGTATGACCATTTATATGTTGTAAACAATTGATCCTACACACATTAGCAGCGTCTCCTAGACTAGCCAAGTCAGGAACATTACAGTGGTATCAGAGCTTTAGTCCTACCAGCCTGTGACTAAAGACGATGAGTACAACAGAAGACCCAAAGGGTCGTGAACACGTAGGTGACGAATATGTCACTTACAACAGGCGTAAGGAAAAAAGGCATAGGCCTGACTTTCCTCCTTTTCCTCCTAGCTCCGAGGAAGAGGAAGAGGCGCACAGAGAAGCAAAGAGAAGAGCAGAGCGTGAGGCTGAGCGCGAGGCAAAGAGAATTCTAGGAGACAGATATGAGCGACCAAAGGGCAGTGGCAAGGCCCCCATGGAACCAGAGGCAACTTTCATGCAGGTTATCAGCGATATGCTAGCTAGTCAGCAGACCATGTCTCAGTCCTTGGCACAAGTGGTGGATAGATTGGCTACAGTGGGCATTCCGGGCACACAAGCCCCACATACAGCACAGGGGAACTCAAGAGCAGGTAGTAGACCCCAGTCACCCACTCGCACATACACCTCTGCGAGCAGGATTCCCAGGCCCTTGTTTCCTACTTTCTAGAGAGCACCCCCGGTAGCAGCACAGCTGTCGATAGCACAGAGGCCGCCCACTCATGCAAAGGATATTGCAGAGTATAGGAGGGAGTATGTAGAATTGGGTCGTGATTTCCATCAAGACATGACCTTAGTCGAGTACTGTGGACTCAGACTCGGGAACCGCCCCAGAGAGCCACAGAGAGGAGGACTGCAACAGCAGCAAGGGCATAACCTCGATTTCATCTGAAAAGTTGGAAAACTCACCATCCCTTCTTTCGACAGATCGTCCAAATGCACCGCCAGAGCTTGGGTACAGAAGCTAGACACGTACTACAAGCTCAACCAGAAGACCGAGACAGAGGCCATCAGTTTCGTGACCTTACACTTGGAGGGTGAGGCACACTAGTGGTGGTATCATGGACTGATGACATTGGGTCACAGTCGCATGACCTCCTATAGGGAGTTTACAGATAGGCTCATGGATAGGTTTGACAGGAGGGATCACGAGATACACTTCAGGGATCTAGCCCAGTTGAGACAAACTGGCACAACAAAGGCGTTCATCACAGAGTTTCAGCGGGTAGCCGTGGCAGTGACATATATATATCAAAGCCCGGGCTGATCATGCTATTCACAGAAGGACTCACAGAGCCTTTGAGAGGATGGGTGAAGGCATACAAACCTCCCACTTTGCAGGATGCCATCCTTCACACTCGAGATCTGGCAGACTCAGTGCCAAAGACTAAAACCTTCTCCAAACCATTTGTGCCCCAGAGGGATCGAGATAGGAAGCCATTCCAGAGAGAATGGAAGGGCAAGGAGAAGTTGGATGATGAGACTAGGAGAGAGCTTATGAGGAAGAAGCTTTGCTTCAGCTGCAGAGATCCTTGGGTCCCAGGCCACAGGTGCATGGGCAAGGGAGAGATTCATTATATTGAGGTAGCAACAGACAGTGTGGACAATGAGGAGGAGGAGCAGAACAGTGGATCCACTAGCTCAGAGGAGGAGTCAACACAAGTAGAGGAGCAGCCTCCCCGTAGACCACCGACACCAGAAAGAGCCCTTCCTCCAATAGTCCCACAGCCGCCAAAGCAGGCTAACAGGAGGAAACCAGCAAAGGGAGGAGTCATAGCGACCCTTTCTGGTGTTCCCAAGTATGATAACCTCCGTATCAGAGGGACTATTCAGGGACAACGGGCAATCGCCCTGATAGATGGTGCGGCCACCCACAAATTCATTGATGCTTCACTAGTATCGAGACGGGTGCTTCAGATAGAGGAGTTTGAAGGGTTTAATGTTGCGGTAGCAAATGGCCACACAGTGGAGTGTCTAGACCGAGTTCCAAACTTAGAGATGAAGTTAGGAAACTACACAGTGAGAGACACATTTTATGTGGTTGACCTATCTGACACAGAGGTGGTGTTAGGAGTTCAGTGGATGATTACCTTGGGGAAAATCACCACCAACTACCAAACCTTGGAGATGGGATTTAGAGACCAGGATGGGAAGAAGGTTGTTCTAAGAGGTATGTCGACAGGAGCACCCAGGACAGTTTTAGCCAAGAGGATGGAGAGGATATTCAGACATGGGGAGGTAGCATATGCCGCAGAATGTTTGATCACTACTCAGAAGGATTCAAAGGGTCGACAACAGTACCATACAAAGATCAAGAATTTATTGGGACGACATCAGCAGGTCTTTGAGGAGATTCCACCAGGGAGACCACCTGACAAGGGATTTGAGCACACCATTGAGTTGGAGGGGACCAAACCTATGATCACCCCCCCCCCTATCGTCATCCTAGGAGGTTCAAGGATGAGATAGACAAGGAAATCAAGGAATTGTTAGCGATGGGACACATCAGACCAAGCAGCAACTCATTTGCTTCTTCAGTTGTCTTAGTTCTGAAGAAGGATGTCACAATGAGGATGTGCATTGATTACCGAGCCTTGAACAAGAAAACCATCAAAAACCTGTACCCTATCCCACGCATTGACGAGTTGATGGATCAACTGCATGGGGCAGTTTTCTTCTCAAAGATTGATCTACGCTCTGGATATCATTAGATCAGCATCCGAGAGGGGGACATAGAGAAGACGACGTTTCAATGTCACTTTGGACATTTCGAGTTCCCGGTTATGCCATTTTGGCTCACCGATGCACCCGCTACATTTCAGTCTTGCATGAATCATATCTTCAGGGATTAGTTAAGGAAATCAGTCTTGGTTTTCTTCGACGACATCTTGATCTATAGTCGGTCATGGCAAGAGCATATGAGGCACCTGGATGAGGTATTGAGCATCATGTAGGCACAGTCATTATATGCCAAACAGTCCAAGTGTGAGTTCGATATGTCAGAGATGCTTTACTTGGGCCACATCATCAGTGCACAGGGGGTACAGTTGCACCAGGAGAAGATGAGGGCCATTATGGATTGGCGGACGCCCAGGAACGTGACAGAGTTGAGGAGCTTCTTCGAGCTGTGCAGCTATTATAGGCAGTTCGTCCGAGGTTTTTCTCAGCTCGGAGCACCGCTGACAGATCTTACCAAGCATGGGGCCTTCATATGGACCGAAAAATCACAGAAAGCCTTTGATCACATCAAGGAATTCATGGGCACTTGTCCAGTGTTGGTATTACCAGACTTCACTTTGCCATTTGTACTAGAGTGCGACGCATCCGACGAAGGGATAAGGGCAGTTTTGATGCAAGGGGGACATCCCATTGTATTCGAGAGCCGGAAGCTCAGTCAGCCCGAGAGGTTGTACTCCATTTATGACAAGGAAATGTTGGCAATCATGCATGCCTTGACCAAATTCAGACAATATTTGGTGGGCAGCAAATTTGTGGTCAAGATCGATCACAACAACTTGAAGTATTTCCTTGAGTAGAAGCACCTCGGTGAGCGCCAACAGAGATGGGTGACGAAGGTACAGACATTATACTTTGACATAGAGTATGTCAAGGGTAAGAAGAACATTGTGGCCGATGCACTATCGAGGAGACCCATGACCTGTTCTTTGATGGAGATTTCAGCAGATTGGAAATCCCACTTGTTAGTGGAATATTCCAAGAACAAGTTCGCTTGTGAGGTGATGGATGGGAAGATACAGGATGACTGGTATAGGATCATTGACGATGTCATATTTTACAAGGATAGAGTTTACCTAGTGCCAGATTCAGGGCTCAAGAAGAAGATCTTCACAGCAGTTCATGATTCACCTCTAGCAGGCCATCAGGAGTTTTTCAAAACCTATAGACAGATCAGGGAGAGGTTCTCATGGAAGGGCCTCAAACAAGACGTTATGAGACACGACAGTGAGTGTGTGACTTGCTAGCAGAACAAGTCAGAGCATGCTCTTCCAGCTGGGCTACTTCAGCCACTCCCCATTCCAGAGCAGAAATGGGAGAGTATATCTATGGACTTCATCACAGGTCTACCCAAGGTCCAGGGTAAGGATTGTATCTATGTAGTGGTCGACAGATTGACCAAGTTTGCTCACTTTTATGCCATACCGATAGAATACAACGCAATCCAGGTAGCCAAGTTTTTCTTCAGGGAGGTCTTCAGACTTCATGGGTTGCCGAGGAACATCGTCAGTGACAGGGACAGTTGGTTCATGGGGAAATTCTGGAGAGAGTTGTTTCGGTTGGTGGGGACAGAGTTGACACCCAGCACCAGCTATCACCCTCAGACAGATGGGCAGACCGAGATTGTCAACAAGTGGGTTGAAGGGTATTTGCGGAACTATGTAGGAGGACAACAGAGAACGTGGGTAAAGTGGTTACATTTAGGAGAACATTACTACAACACCATTTTCCACATGTCCATTGGTATGACACCCTTTCGAGCATTGTATGGATATGATGTTCCCACTTTGGTAGACTTGGTCTTCGGGGAGAGCAGAGCTCCCAAGGCCAAGGATTGGATCATAGAGAGTCAAGAGATTCTCAAGCTGTTGAAAGAGAACCTACAGACGGCGCAAAACCGACAGAAGATAAGTGCGGACAGGCACAGGATAAAGTGCAGCTTTGAGGTTGGAGATTTGGTTTTCTTGAGACTCCAACCCTACAGACAGTCATCTCTGAAGAAGAGTGGGGCCGCGAAGCCCTAGCCCAGATTTTACGGCCCTTACAAGATCATGCGCCGAGTAGGCGAGGTTGCTTACAAGCTAGAGCTTCCAGAGGGGAGCAAGATTCATAATATGTTCCATGTATCTTGCCTCAAAAAGACAGTGGGACAATTCATTAGCACATAAGAGGAACTTCCCCCATTGGATGAGGAGGGACAGTTGGACATATTTCTAGAGGAGGTTTTGGAGTTCCGGGAGAGGAAACTGAAAAGCAAGGTCATCAGAGAGTGTTTGATCAGATGGAGAGGGCTTCCAGTAGAGGACGCTACTTGGGAGAGCGAGCAGGTGTTGTAGCACCCTGGACTGGTATTGCTTGAGGACAAGCAATTTCGGGAAGGGAGGACTGTAATGTCCCTTTCCAAATAGGAGCTCCAGAGAGGAGGCTTAATGGTCTAAACCGCCCCGTTAGACTATAGCCAGGGCCAGAAAAGGGGTAAACAGGGTTACTAGAGGTCACTCCAGTCACAGGTGTTATATTCGAAAAGTGACATTGAGCTAAAAAGGGTTAAAAGCGCTTTTAAGTCATTATGAGCTAAAAATAGAAGTCAATAGTGAATTAGGGTTTCAACAGTGATTTAGGGTTTAGGAAAGCTATAAAGGAAGGGTCAACGAACTAATTCAAAAATTATGCAGATTATGAATTGTCGTTGAGGAAAGAGGCGCATCTCAAGAGAGATAGTTCAGTGGATTCCAGGAGGAAGACACCAGTGGGCTGATTTTGGTGTTGAGAGACACACCCTAGTCACCAGGAAGATCACACAGGTCTTCCATCATTCTTCAGCAGCAGTTACGCAGAGTTCGGCAGCAAGGGTGCACTTATCCAGGGTGAGGGCGCAGCTCCTGAGGGGGTTTAGGGAATTGACTTGTCCCATCCAGGGAGAATTCAGAGATTTCCCTCCAACCCATTTGAGAGGAAGGCAAGGCGCATCTTTTGCCTGATTCCTCATCAGATTCCAATTGCGACACATTTGGCAGATACATTCGAGGTTCCCGAGCGAGCATCAGGTCAGATTTAGGGAAACCCTTCCGACCCATTTCCTAGTAGACCAGGACAATCATTTTGAGACACATCTCATCCGATTCCGACGGTGGAATCACTATGACACATTTTGCCAGAGAAAGAGGGGCGCATTCCCCAGGGGGATCCATCCGGGGTCCAGACCCACCAGCAGAGGGGTTCGACAGTTACCAGTACTGAGGACTAGAGCAGGGCGCATCATTTGGGATAGTTCCCAGGCCATTCCGAGAGGTATAGCTCCCAAGGCAAACTTTCCAGACTTCCAGCAATTACTGTACGAGCTGCCATAGTTCCAGCGCATCCATTGATCACACAGTGCTCACATATTCCGGGTATTATCTTTTAGTTGCTTATTTGTATTTCGGCTAAGATCCTTTTGTCCTTTGATCTAGCTGAGTGTTGTCATTTTATTCAGCCGCATTCGGCCTTTTGTAATCTGCAGAGATATCATAATATAAACCTTGCAGTCCTTTGTCGCATTTATTATTTGTATGCCCATTTATACGCTGTAAACAATTGATCCTACACACACATTAGCAGCGTTTCCTAGACTATCCAAGTCAGGAACATTACAAGTAACTTGATCACAACTTCAATCAAACACTTTGAGCAATACTAATCTTTCTAACCCTAGCCTAAGACTAACCCTACTAACTCATTGCTGCCGTCATCTTTTGTTATAAGCATCATTGTGCAGCTACCGTTTTACTTTCAAAGAAATTGAATGGTTGTTTAAGGCATTATCTAATGAAATGTTGACTTGTTACATTGAATGCCAAGTTTCTTTAGCATTTATTGAAGAAGTAATATTGTAATCATTGTTATTATACGAACATTGACTTCGTCAATATTTATTGCTCAATTGCTTATTATCGGAAAGGTCATGGACTATATGAAGTACTAACTAGCAAGCAAGCTTGCACATGCATCGTTTTATTGTTGTCTTGTTCTCGGGCAGGTGATCTTTTGGTTACTACTTCCGGCTATATTTATTGGCTATAGCCGGTGGTAACTTGTGAGGGGGATCATTATCACTCAGCTTTGCTAAAACCTCTTGCCTTCTTAAAACCTCAAGTTACTGGGGACGTCTCCCCTGGGCTTTACCTCCCTAAATAGAAAGAACCTTCCCATCGAGGTGACAATGGGTGGGATTGGTTCAGTTACGCCAGTTTGACCTCTTTTCATCTGTCCTTTATCCTAATTACAAACTGTATGATAACACAACCAAGAGCCACTACCCTGGCGTGGTAACTAACTGCTAGTAGTGTCATACCGCTAGGTGCCCATGGACCTAATAGGTTGGCTCGTGATGAGACCCCCTATCCTCTGACTAGGTCTTGTTTTATTATTTTTAAGGGTCCCTCTTGTTTCTTGCTGAGAAGCTTTTTACTGCTTTCTCGGGGATCCCTGGGCGAAGCATCTTGAGGTTTTACTTTTAGGCTTTTATCTTTTTCCAGCTTGTTTTTACCTTCTGGGCCTTTAGCCCCTTCTTCCCACAAGGCAAGGTGCAACCCTTAAATGATTGGCCAACCCAATGCCCAGACAAATGTAATGGGATGGATGAGCGGGAAGCAAGATGAAAAGGTTGTAAGTATGACGGGAGCGGACGATGAATTTTCAGAAAACCCCCAGTGGCAACTCAAAACCTATGAGCACAGGCTTACTAGGGCATCCTTTCATTCCCCCAAGACATGGTCAAGTGGACAAGTATAAGATCCAAGTATTTGTTAGAAACAAACGGAATTAAATGCACATTTTCAAAGGTTTTGAGGATAAGAGTGACACATACCATGATACCCGGACTCATTACCTCATGGAGCAAGAACCATCTCTGATATAGGACCAAGCTGAAGGTGATGGATGTTGTTGCTGCTAACAAAGTGGAGGCGCTGAAAGGGAGAAAAGATGGGCCCTCCAAGTCCATGCTCAAGTCGATCTAGCTCTCGGTACTCCATGTCTAGGACCTGTGGGCCTCGAGACATGATCTCCTAGCTATCCCTAAAAGTGGGGAATAACACACACACCCCAATATCCAACAGACATACCGACATTGTTGTAGAAGCATGAGTAGGTATTTAGAGACATTCCTCCAGGAAGGACTCCCGATCGTGGATTTGAGCATATTATTGAGTTGGAGGAGGGAGTTCAGGTAGTCATTACTAGTCCCTATCGGCATCCCAAGGTATACAAAGATGAAAATAAAAAAACCCATAAAGGATTTGCTCAAACTGGGACACATCCTGTAATGTCCCCACTTTGGGACTGTTATCGCACGGTTTGTAGGAAAGATTGAAGAGCTTGAGTCAAGGGCTAGACCGGCGTAACAGGAGCTTCCCCACCCAATGTCACCTCAATGGGGAGCTCTTTCTATTCAGGAGGGCAAATTCCGAGGGAGACGTCCCTAATGTCAATCTGGATAAGGGAAGGCCAAAGGATAAGGTCAAGGAGAAACCCTTCCACAGATTGATGCCCAAGATAGTCACAATGTAAGATCACTGCTGAAGCACCTGTTTGCGAGACAAAACAAAGACA
>WSFP011420253.1:0-23072 GCA_009831015.1 Picea engelmannii
GGGTTTCCACGTAAAACACTGGTGTACTGTGTATGTGTATGATTGTTCATTTGTTCATTGCTTATTTACTCTGCAGCTATTGGATAATAATGCTTCATTGATATAACACTTGGATTATATGGTTAAATTGCTCTATTACTGATGCACCCCCCCTCTCAGTAATCCAACACAATAGACGTTCTTCCTCAGTAGAAGTGTTTGGTAGGAGTTCAACAACTAGTCTTAAAGAGGGTATCTCACATTCAATCGAGAGAATGGATTACAAACCATAGACTAACCGGAAAGGTGTAAACCCAGTAGAGGACATGAAGGATGTCTGGTAAGCCCACAATGCTGAAAACAACATTGTGTGCCAACTTGTTTTGTGAATCCCTATCATTCGTCGGAGCATAGTTATGAGAACTTTGTTAATTTCTTCGACTTGGCCGTTGGCTTGTGGGTAATAGGGCATTGAGTTTTCATGGCGAAGACCCAACTTTTCAGTAAGTTCGGACATCATGAAGTTTCTAAAGTGGCTACCATGATTAGTGACGATAGCCTGGGGAACACCAAAATGAGCTATGATGTGATAAAAAATGAATGATGTTGCGGTCTTTCCAGTGTTGTCAAATGTTGGCATCACCTCGGCCCATTTCGTAAAGTAATCTATGGCTACAATGATGTATCCATGCCCCCTGGCCCAGTGGGGGTGACATGTCATGAAATCGATGCCCCATTTTCCAAAGGGGCCAATGGATACCACAGGGTGAAGAGGAGCGGGATGCGACCGTATCTTGTTATTATACGTCTGGCAAGCAAGGCATTTTTTAACGGCGATTATGCAGTCGTTAAATAAAGAAGGCCAAAAATACCCTGCTCGTAAGATCTTCTGGGCAGTAGCATACCCAGACATATGACCACCACAGGCTCCAGAATGGCAGTCATTCATAGCTCTCTTAGCCTCGTTGAATGTGAGGCAGCGGTGAAAAATGGAGTCAATCCCCCGACGATAAAGAGTATCCCCGAGGATAATATATTGACGAGCTTGGTATCATATTCGACGTCGGTCAGTACTGGACAAAGTTGGAAAAATATTATGGGTTTGGAGATATATAATGATATCACCATACGAAAGATCATAAGTGTTGATGAGGAAAATGGATTCATCAGGTAATGAATCAGCTGCTACATTTTCCGTTTCAGAATAGGGAAAGTCACATATCAACTCAGCAAACACTAAGGACTTCTTAGACTTGGCGCATTCAAATTCCAAGTCAAACTCCTAGAGTATCACAATCCATTTGGAGTATTTTCCCCTTAGCAATTGGCATGTGAGAATGTGTTGCATAGGGTCGCATTTAGAAATCACTGTAGTCTTGCGCTAGAGGATATAGTGCTGGAAGCATTGGACGGCTTGGACGGCTGCCAAGGCTAGTTTGTTGACATGTAAATACTTGATTTTGGTAGGCGTTAGACTTCAAATCAAGTAGTATATAACATGTTCATCGTTAGCATCATCCTCTTGGATGAGAACCATACCAATGGTGTAATCCAAGGCAGCAAGGTAGAGGAAATAATCGCAACTGTAATCTGGGGGAAAGAGAAGTGGAGCACACGTTAGGGAAAATTTCAAAGCTTCGGAAGCATTGTTGGAGATGGTATCCCATACGAACTCAAACCCCTTTTTAGTAGTTGTGTAAATCCATGAGTTATCTCGGCGTAATTTGGGATAAAATGACGAAGAAAGTTTTCTTTCCCCTGCAAAATTTGTAACTGGCGAAGTGTAGAAGGAGGAGGGAGATTAAGGATTATCTCAACCTTTAAAGGATCCACCCTGATCCCTTGATGTGAAACAATAAAACCTAGAAGTTGACTGGATTCCACGCAGAAAATGCACTTATGAGGATTCAAACGTATACGGTAGAACCGACAATGGACGAAAATGGCTCGGAGGTGGTTCGGATGATCGACTCGGTGCATTGAATGAGTAGGTAAATCGTCCAGATATGGTTGAACAATGTGCTTGATATCATGGAAAGCATAAAACATAGCACGTTGAAAAGTGGCACCAACGTTCTTGAGACCGAAAGGGAGTTTCCGATAGGCAAAAGTACCCCAAGGAAAAATAAAAGTAGTCTTATGTTGATCCTCGAGAACAATGTTGATTTGATTATACCTGGAGAAACCATCCATCAGAGAGAAGATTTCACTTCCGGTGCAATCGTCGATAATCTGATCAATGAAGGGGGTATGAAAGTTGTCTTTGGGACAAGATTTGTTGATATCCCTATAATCTACGCATACACAAATTGTGCCTTGTTTCTTGTCGATCGGGACAAGATTGGAAACCCAGTCAGTGAGAGCCACTGGGTAAACAAAGCCAGCTTTGAGAAGTTTCTCAACTTCGAGCTTGATAGCAACCGCTTTACGTGGGTGAACTGAATGAAGGTGTTGCCGAACGGGTTTAGTTTTGGGGTATGTCTTGATCTCATGTATCACAATGTCGGGGTCGATACCTGGCATTTCTTCGTAGCTCCAGGCGAAGATGTCATGAAACTCTTTGAAAAGGGACGTATACGTGACTATTTCGTCAGAAGAACACGAAACTCTGATATGGACGTTTTTGACGATTCTACGTTTGACGGATATGTTGAGGGGAATAGTGGGTGAGATATTGCTTAAGTTCCCTTCGGAAAACACATTGTGTGTGGACTCGGGAACGGTTGAGATGACGACAACGGTTGACGGGGTCGATATCCATTGGTATTTCTCAATGGTATGTTGCTCCAAAAAGAGGATGGAACGATGATGTCCATCGTCCCAAGGGGTGTCCTCCATGACATACATGCTTATCTTGTTTGTGGGAAAAATGAAACGGAAAGGATCTGGAGATAAATCACCAAGAGAGGGGGTAGAAGGGGTTGTCGATTGAATGGCCTGATAGGCGGATTCAACCAAAATTAACGATATTTCGTCTCCATAACGAAGATAATCTCCAGGGTCAGGTACTATCCAGGGGTAGTGAGATGCAAGAAGTTTGTGAATCGAGGTGGAGATCATGTTTATTGAAGCAACGGACGAGTGTGGAACATCGGGTGGTGGAATGGGGAAAGTACCCATTAATGAAGAGTCTTTGAGAAGGCCTACACCGACGTTCTCATAACTTGGTGGGTTTTTAGCGATGAACGGTACATTGCCAATATGGGTGTCGGAGTTAAAGAAGGCTAATTGGTCAACAGTGACTACCTTCCCTTGATGTGGGAAACGTACCACTCGAAAAAGGGTCGACACAACTGCACACATGGAATCAATCCAGCTACAGCCAAGCAAAAGATTGTAATCAAGGATAGCGTCGAAGAATTCCACATCGACTTGGATCATTTTACCTTCTAACATGATCGACAACGAAGGAAGGACACCGTAGGGATTAAAACTGGAGCCATTGAAGGCTTTGAGAGTGTTCTGGGATTCATTCAAAGAGGGAGAGCCAATGGCTTTCCAACAAGTAAGAGACATGACACACGTCGAGGCACCCTCGTCGATAATGGTTCGACAAATGTTTTTGTCAGAGACAATCACTTGGATCTGGAATGCAAGTTGAGGGGGTAACCTTGGAATGTGATCTTCCAAGTCAAAAATTATTAAATTCGTATCCGTTGGGTCAATTCCACCGATAGATTTCAACATTGCCTTCTGTTGTGTGGGACAACTTTGAAGGACTTCGAGGGCTAACATCGCAGAAGGTGCTTGGGCTAGATCTTCAACAATGCTATAGTTCTAGGCAGCACGAGCATGAGGATTGAAATCCGATTTTCGAATGACGCCCTTTGGGGGGGGTCGATGAACTATGTCGAGGCTTGGTCATTCGAGATGAAGAGGACCATTCATAGGTGGAGTTGCGGGAGAGGGTTGTACCAAGGAAGGAGGTAGGTCATCAACCTTCTCTTTAGAGGGAGAATAATCTTTGGCTCAAGTGGTGAGGGAAATGTCATTTTTCTTTGAATCACTAGTACACATCAATACATAAGATGTAGTAGAAGATGAGGGTTGGTCATGAATGACCAACTAATCCTGTTGTTGAGATGGGAAGGGTTGGGACAAAATGACCATAGCAGGTGGTTTTGGAGTTCCTTGAAGGAACTTAGTGACCTCGGCACGTCGTGGACAATCCTTCGTGTAGTGATCATTACCACAGATAAGACAAGGGTATCGAGGTTTGCACTTATCCCGATCATCAACGAGGGTGTTTTTGGTTCACTCTGCTTGAGAAGTATTTTTGTCCTCCTTATTCTTACCCCTTCCCTTTTTGGATTTGTTTTTACTGGCTGGGGTAGATTGAACTGCATTGACCTCAGAAGTCTTGCCGGTGGGAGGGGCAGGAGAGGGAGCATTTTGAACATTAGAAGAAGAAGGTTTGGGGTTGGTGCTTGAGGCAGAATGTGGTTGGGCCTGGAAAGTGGCAATCACACCATCAGCTGCATGCAAAGCAGCTGGAGTAGTTGAAGTGGCAGAAGTGGAAGGATGAGGTAAGTCGGGTAGTAAGTCGTAAAGAGTACCTATTTGTGAGTAAACGACATCAAGGTATTGAGCACGAATTATGGCCTGCTCTTCTGTGACTACTCCACCCATGGAGATGTCACGACTGATGTCATTCACAAATGACTTGGTGAACCACTCTGCCAGCAACTGATCGGGGAGTTCGAGTTTGATGAGACGTCGTCTCCATCACCACTCATGAATGTGATCGGATATATGAGTGGCTTTGTGTTGTTTGAAAGAACTCAAAATATCAATCCCCATTTCATAACGAATTGGTAACTGGTAGTGTGTGAGGAAATCCATAGCTAAGGTGTTGAAGTCAACGAAGAAACCTCATGGTAGTTCTATATACCACTTCGCAGTAGAATCTGTGAGGGTTCATTGAAAAAGACTTGAAGGAATAGAGTCATCCATCAACAAGTTGGATGAACACCAAAGGTGAAATTTCATGATGTGATTGTTCGGGTCCTCTCCCACTTTGCCATCGAATTTAGGGATATCTGATGGTAGTTTGGCTGGTATAGAAGGCCATTGGGGAGAGTGATGAATTGGATTATTTAAAATCCTTGACAAATCTGGAAGATCCAAAGTGGCCAAGAAGGGTAACTGTCGATTCACCTGTGGGTACTGGTGGCTTTGGGGAGGAAGCCCCGTCGGCAAACCAGCAGGACCATAAGCAGTCCGCATATAATATGAAGACCTAGGCAGATTCGGTGGTGGTTGGAGAGGATAATAGCTCATGGGATTGTATCCTTGAATAGGGATGTGAGTTTGAGCATTCGAACCCCAAATAGGATTGGATGTACCCGGATAAGGTAGGCCTATATTAGGGGGTATAATGGATTCAGTTGGAAACTGTTGCCCCCCATTCGATTGAGGAGGATGTTGTATCAGATGATTCCAATACTAGACCAAGGATGGAGGTATGTTTTGTCCATAAGGTGGGTTCGGTCCTCCTATCAAATGTGGTGTTCCAGTTGGGGGAAGCGTTCCAATTGGGGGTTGTGTTCCAATTGGGATTTGCATTCCAATAGGAATTTGGGATTTGCGTTCCAATAGGAATTTTCCCATTGAGAGGGAGTTGAGTCATACCACCTTGATGAAATTGTCCACCGACAAGAATCTGGTAATTTGGTGTGAATGATGGAATAGTGCCACTAGGATTAAGACTGCCAGTGGAGGATGAGAAAGGTCCTCCGAAAGGAAATTGAGGGAGTGTCGGAATAACACCAGGAAGAGTGTGCCCAGAAAAAGAGGGACCACCAAGAGAGCTGGATGGGGTTTGCAGAGGAGTTGAAATGGAAGCATTCAATGTGCGGTATTAGGGTGGTGGTGTTGGGGTGATATTGGGCACGAGTGGTGTGTCGATGGGAGCTTGGCTAACCCCGGTAATCACGGTGTGAACACTCATAATATCTGTGTGATGGGCCATTTTGATAGGGATGGACAAGATGTGGTCAGTTTGCAGGGCATCCGTACCAAAAAAGTAATAGGCGGTAGTAAACCATACTGTCTTTGGATTAGAGATTTCGAAAATCACAGGTGAGGTGATTTCAAAAATCATAGGTGAGCCTGGAACAAAAAGGTCTCGTCGAAAAACACCCGTAAACCAAAAAGGATCTTGGCCTTCTATGCCTGGAAAGGGTCCAATCGATGATCCAGAAGACATAACAACTAAGTCTCCGGAAGAATTCAGTCACATAAACGGTCGCTCAGAATTGGGGTAAAGTCGAAAGCCCTCTCGAGTATTGGTAATTCGGAAATGTTCTAGAGAGTCAGTTCGTTCCACTTGTGGCATGGTAACGTCTTGGACTTCACTCTGCTGAGGAGAGCCCTCAGGTGAACTTGTAGGCAACGGTTGAGAACCTTCCAGATGCTTTGGAGATAAACCCTGCATTCTACGTGAACAATGTGGAGGAGCTATTGTAAATGAATGACAAACTTACGAAGAAAATCGTATGGTCAACTTTGGTAAACAAACAACACGCGCTAGTAAACAAAATCTAGGAAACAATACCAAGAAATCAAGACCTTCTAATTCCGAATCCACTAGTTGGTGATGAAATCCAACGTCGCAACAACGAGACGAGAAGGGGCTGGGCTAGGGTGGAAAAGTTACGCTGACGACCTGCTTAACAGGCTTACACCTTAGTGCAAGCTCCCACACATAATCGTGGGTATACCCTCCAAGGAGCCCGAGTGAGTTTGGCCAACGTTGATTCCAGGTACCGTGAAGACTTTCCCCTTCACAGTCACCTTGTGTAAGACCCTAGAAAGATAGGCCGCTAAGGTTACCACCGACAACAATAGAGCCTAGGGGGATAGTCGACAGTCTGATCCACACGCAAGGGCAGGGTATCTAGCCCGAAATCAACTCAAAAGGATTCCACTCATCATTGTGGGTATACCTCCAAGTGACCCCCGTAATACGTGCAATCTCTACACCGATATCAACAAAGTAGGGTGAGTAACTCTATCAATATCAATGCGACCTCGTGTTTGACCCTTATGTGAGAAGGGATTCCCAGGACAAGATGTTATAAATGGAATTTGACACTCCTTCACACAAGATGCTATTGTTTGTTTTGTGCTTTGGAGAGTGTATCTCTCTACCTATTTCAAAGCGCTAGCCTAGCTAAATGTTGGTGTAATAGAGCCCTAGAAAAGAGTTACTAGTTAAATTTTACGATTGCACAATGTTATTAAGGGCTGTTGTTACTCAAAGGAAGCGGAGATGAAACTAATGTTGTATGAGACTCTGACGCAACAATGCATGGATAAGAATGAAATATAGCAATTTTTCGTTCAATGAATCCTATGTACGGGAGGGAAAGAGAAGTTTTCCGGATCAAACTTGAACTACAATACACAATTTCCTTTAAAATGCAATTGCAACGAATCATGCAAAAATAAGAATTCTCTATTGTTTCTTTTTCAATAATTTCAACAATTGATTTTCAATACTTTCGAAGACGAAAATGATTTTGAAAGAAAAATGTTGTTCACTTTTCAAAAAGGACCTACACCATGATGGTGAGAGTGAAGAAAACCAAAAACTGATGCACAAGAAATAGATAAAAACCCAAACCAGTCTCTCAATGGAAACAAAAATAACAAGCAAACCAAACTAGTCTTGTCAATTGCATGAGAAAAGTGATCTTTCAAATAATGAGCAAATGATAAAGACAAAGAAGCTCAACTTTCAACCGATCACCGGTTCTTAACCAAACAAGCACACTTAGATTCCAAAATCAAAGAGTATATCTTTGCAGAGAGAAGTCAAGAAACGAAAGTCAAGAAAAAAGTGACAGGAAGAGCCTTTGATTTCCTAAGACTATTCGTGTACAAAAACAAAGACAAGAAAACATCAACCAACGATCCAAGAAGCTCTTTTCAGTCACCTATACTGATCTGGGCAGCTGAAAATGCAAAAAATCTCAAATCCAAAATTTTGAAAAGAGGGTTCGCAGGCTAACAATATTACACAGTGCGAGAATGGGTCATTCTCGCAGGCCATCTTTGAGAAGAGTGTGAGAACCTCGCACTGGACCTAAAAGCAGGGTGCGAACTTAGTAGATTCTCTTAGGCCACTGTGGAGTGCAGTGCGAGAATGTCTGTAACTAAGCAAATTTTTGGAAAAAGACAAAAAAATTGAAGAGGCCTCTGGACCCAGAGGGTCTACCAGGGTATCCTGAAGACTCAGAGATTGATATGAATGGAGAAAGGTAAGGCAAGAGAAAATGGCCAAGGAAAAATACCAAAACCACAAAGAAAACGGGTTATCTCCCCAATGGAGTCACCAATTTTGTTATCAGACTAATCGGTAGGTGCAGCCACTAACAGATCTCCCTAGATCCACCTAGATCTAGAACAAAATAGGACAGGACATGACTCTTTCCCTAAGTTTTGACCATTGAATTAGCTAGTAGGGAGGGACAGGTAACATACCTTTGTATCGCTTCCTAGGGTCTCTGTTGCTCCCACTTTGCTCTGGTGCTCTCGTGAGGTCAATACCAAGACAACACAAACCAACCAAAGTGAAGATAACAAAATATATTCAACTGTCAACTTATGTGTATGATCAAGGAATTACATAATAAAGTAAGAATAACTTTATGGGAAAAGGACATGTCGTTGTATCATATTAATTGAAAGTAAAAGATACAACCTAATCGCCTTGATGTCATAAGCTTCCTTTTGGTGGCTCTTGGTTCCAATACACACACTTGCTCAATCCTTGTATGAAGAAGATCTAATTCCTCTTGATAGACTTGCTAGAGTCTCCAAGCTCCTGTTCAAGCTAGGTCCTTCACACAATTCTTTCACCAATTCTCCAATGAATCTTGCTTCAACCTTTTCCATGAGAATTCCATCAATGTATAGGAGAGAATGAGATGGTTACTTGGATAAGAATGATCCCACAATATCAGGGAAACCAGTAAAAGGATAACCATCCGAATGCCAACCCATTCTTCTATAAGATTCCCTTCTAGAACCATCGAGATTTCATCTTTTTCCAAGCCTTAGAAAAAGTTCACACCCTAGCTATGTAGCACAGTGCGAGAAGTTCGCACCCTATCTTAAGGCAGCCTGCGAGAATGGGTCATTCTCGCACCCTAGGATATTAGCAACCTATGAACTCTCTTCAAAAGTAAGTTTTCTGGGAAGAGATGAATGTCACTTTTCTTAGGAGAAAGTTCTTATGAGGAGCCTGAGTACACCATCATCAATACACCATCAAGATTGACTAAAATCATGGGTAACATGTCCCCTAAGTAAAGCACCTCTATCATTCCAAACTCACATTTGGACTCCTTAGCATATAGGGACTGTTCCTCCATGATTGACAGAATTTAATCCACATGCCTGAGATGTTCCTCCCACGTCTTACTGTAAATCAGAAAGTCACAAAAAAATACCAGCAGGTTCTTCCTTAGTTGCTTATTGAACACATGGTTCATACAAGACTGGAACGTAGCTGGGGCATTGGTTAACCCAAAGGGCATCACCAAAAACTTGTAACAACCGTAATGACACCTGAACGCTATTTTAGAGATGTCCTCCTCCCCCATCTTGATCTGACGAAAGCCAGAATGAAGGTCAATCTTTTTGAAGTAGACAACTCCATGCAATTCATCCAGCAACTCATCAATCCTTGGTATTGGGTACCTATTTTTGATTGTATTTTTATTCAAGGGCCTAAAGTCAATGCACATCCTCATAGTGCCATCTTTCTTCTTTACTAGCACTACTAAAGAAACAAAAGGGATAGTACTTGGCCTGATGTGCCCCATGTCCAAAAGTTCCTTGATGGCCTTCTCTTTCTCATCTTTGTACTTCTTTGGATGTCTGTACGGTGTGGTAATGACTGGTGTGGCTCCTTCTTATAGATCAATAATGTTCTCAAACCCCCTATCTAGTGGTACCCCTGGGGGGATCGGTCCAAACACCTTGTGGTGTTTTTCAAGAATTTCTTGGATCTCTGGGGTGTAGTGAACCTTGCCCTGCTCATACACATGTGCCGAAATCTTGCATTCTGATGCGTACACTATCTCATCTCTTCGGAAGATGGCCTCCATCCTCTTGGTCATGACCACCTTTGCATCATTTCCTTTCATGCCTTGGAGCACTATGTTTCATCCACCCTCTTCTATAAATGACATCTCCATGGTTTTGTAGTTGGTGGTGATAGGCCCCAACGTACTGAGCCACTGAACTCCAAGGATGATGTTGGTATTTGGAAGGTCCATGACATAGATGTCCTATACTAGCTCATTCCTACCCAATGTAAGCTTCATACCAGGAATGTATCTGTCACAAGGCATAGTGCTTCCACTTGCTACCTCCACCTTGAACCCTTCAAACTCTACTGTGGGTATATGCCTCCTTTTCAACAATGTTGAATCAATGAAGTTATGAGAGGCTTCCCCATCAATCAGAACCGATACCTTCTGTCCCTGCAAGACTCCCCTCATGCGGAAGGTGTTTTACATGGGAACTCCACTGATAGATTCCAAGGTGGCCATACTATCCTGTCCTGTGATCTCTTCCTCTACTGCCTCAATGTTCCGTACCTGGCCGATCTCCTCCTCCTCCTCCTTGTCTGAAGTGACCTGTATGTAGTGCACTTGACCGTGACCCATGCATTTGTGTGATGGGTTCCATGGTTCTTTGCAAGTGAAGAAATATTGCTTCCTCCTTAGCTCCCTCCTGGTATTCTCATCCACTCTTCCATGACCCTTGTCAAAACCCCTTGGGTCACGTCCTACCTAGTGCATTGGAGGACTCTGATCTCTTCCTCCTGTGTTGAGAGGTGGTTTGGGTATAAGTTTCGGCCTAGCAGCTGGCCCTAGTGTTAGAAATTATTTTTGTCATCCCTATGACTGTTAATGATGAAAACCTATCTATTGCCTTCAGAGGGGTCAGTGGCCTGAGTTCCTGAAGAGAGAAGGGAGAAGAACTTTTTCTGAGAAAAGAAGTTGCATTTTCCTTTGGAAAAATCCTGTAAAAAAGGAAGTTCGCAGGCTGCCTATGTATTAGGGTGTGAGAATGCTTGATTCTCATAGGCTGCCCACACTTAGGGTGCGAACTATTTGCAGGCTTCTCTATAGGCAGGGTGCGAGAATGCCTACACGTGGGAAAAACAAGTGTTTTCTCGAATCTTATAGAAGGAGAAGCTTCTATGGTGAGGTGGCATCCGAATGGTTTGGATCTTACTCGCTTTCATGATTTAGTGGGATCATCCTAACCTCCTCACCTTATCTTCTTCAACTTATAAAAGGAGAGGAGTTCTCATGGAGAAAGTTAGCTTTTGGTTAGCTTTTGAGCTTTTGATTTTGGAGCTTGAAGTGGGATTTGGATTAGAATTGTTAGCTTGGTTAGAGTGGCTTTGAGATTTGCATTGTCAAGGTAGATTGTGAGTAGCTATCAGATCCATGGTTTCAGAATCCTTGGAGCAAGAAGTGTGTGGGGAACGAAGGACAGTTGGAAGGGACCTTATGACATCAAGGCCATGGTTGTAATCTCTCTTTCACATTTAATATGATACAGCAATATGATTCTTTCCTATAAAGCTTGTTGTGTTTTATTATATGATTCCTTGATCACATACATAGGTTTATATTGAGTTTATGCTATTGCTATCACTTTGGATGGTTGCGTTCTTTTGCAGGTTCATCATTGTATGAGCATTGGAACGGAGCTAGGATGGAGATGGTGAGAGGAAGCGACATTTAAATGGTATGTCACTCATCCCTTTTTAGTTAGTAAATTCAATATTTAAAAATTAAGGAAAGCATCATGTTCTGGTGTGTTTTTTTCTAGATCTAGGTGGATCTAGGGAGATCAATTAGTGTCCGCACCTACCGATTTGTCCGATAACACCTAGGTCCCTTGTCCTCCAGATAGCATCCTGTAGGCTGGTAGGCTTAAAATATTTTACCCATCCCTTGAAGGGTTCCATCAACCCCTCAGTGAAGAGCATCATGATTTTGGTTGGTGAAATATCTTGCACCATCACTACCAACCTCTGAAATTCTTCAATGAATGCCTTAGCTGTACCTATTTGTCTAAGCTGTGTGAGCTCCCTAAAGTGTAGCTATGGATCCCCCTGATCAAATCTATCAATGAGCCTCTGTGTGAACTCTGTGTAGGACATTATCTGACTGTGACCTAGTGTGGTGAGTCCATCGTACCACCAAACATGAGCCTTGCCATCCAAGTACATGGTGGAAAACTTGATGGCCTCCATATCCCTCATGGGATTAAGCTACAGATAGGTATCCAAATTTTGGACCCATGCTTGTGCTGTCATCTTGGCCATACCATCAAAGTATGGTATCTCCATCTTCCCTTCTCTTCGTTCAAACTCAAAACTACTTCTGTAGTTTGTCCTGGGCTTATTCTTGAACTTAAGTTGGCAATATTGATCCAGGGACATCTGTCTCTGAATGATCATGTCCAAGCTGTAGTACTCCTTGGTACACTGTGCGATCTACTCCACAAAGTCGTCCACCTATTCCTGTTGCACTTTTCCATCTGTGAACATAGGCATGTATGGCCTAGGGTTAGCCCTGCTACTCATTTGTCCATATGACATGCCTCCTCCCTGGCTTCCCTCAGATATGAGATTTTTCTTCGGGTTGTATCTAGTTTCACCATGGGATCCACCAGATCCATCAGATCCTCTAGATCCGCCAGCCACCTTGTTTCCATACGTCTGAGGGTCTTTCCCTTTATGAGTCATCTGCGTCAATAGCTGGGTGATTATCGTCTGGTTCTCATCAATTGTTTTTAGACTCCCATATAACTTATTTAGGGTTTCAGTGATCTTGGCCTGTTCCCTTTAGCTAGTCTCCTAGCTCTCCTGCAAATGATGGACCAAGTTGCTTTCCGTGAGATTTAGGGTTTTCTGGAATTCAGCTGCCAAGTAGGCCAAGCCTTGTGGCTCACGGTCATCTCCTGAACCCTCCTTTTTGGCTTCTGTTTCACTGGTTTGTTTTTTCCTTCTTCCCATAAAGATCCCATTGTACCTCTGCATGTGCTAATCCCTCCACAGGTTTGGAGGATCAAAGCTCTGATACCACTGTAATGATCCCAAACCAATTTTTTCTTGAAATCACTAACTAATTACTAATTTGATTGTTATCTGTTGCATATGAAGGTTGGCCTTGAACATTTCGACCTTAGGGTTTATTTAGTTATCCATTCATAGGTTATACATGCATCATTGAAAATATATGAAGATCATCAACATTACACAAGATAAAGAGTACAGTCAAATAGTTGAACTTTATTATAAGAAAGCAAGCACCTGATACAATAGAGAAGCAAATCTGAAGTAGATGGCTTCAAGACAATAAGGGATCCACATAAAAAATGCTCTAAGAGCTACAAATCAAGCCTCCCAAAGGATGGTATAGAACCTAAGTGCTCAACTACAAAACCAGGGTTTTAGCCTAACCTTCAGGCCATTGATACGACCCTCCTGACTGCTAGTACGACCCTGCTGAAGATAAGAACCCCAATGGCTTGGCCCTCCTGAAGATCAACCCCTCCAAACACTACCAAACCCTCCTTAATGATATATCAAGGCAGTGGAAGTCTCCTCTTGAAGTATGAGGTCCAAACACTGAAACATCCTCTCCAATCTGTAGAAACCCTAGGAGGGTATGACTCTTCTGCAACTTTGAATAAGACCAATAGTACGACCCAGCTGAATGTGAGCTTTGTATGGTATAAAACTCTCCCATATGGTAGATCGGGAACCTAGAAGTACTTGAGAGAAGTCTCAAGGTCATATCTAGCCTCTAACCTCCTAGATTTGAGAAATACTGAATCACAATTCATACCCTTCCTTCTGAAAATCGTCCTCACCTGCAGTAGATGATAAGGACATGATAACTCCTCCAAGAAGCCTTCAAACTGATTAGAAAGACCTTGCAAGAAAGACCCTAATGCTGTAATCTTCTCTAGCCTCTTCCTTATGCTGGAACAACCCCTTCCTTCACATTTGGTGCAACCCTACAATAAAACCCTAGTTGGTATGGCCTTGCTGATCTAAATGGTATGACCTTGCTAGCCCTCCTAGATAGATGATGATGATAGAATGGTGTGTGTGGAGTTTTTTATCCCTGAGACCAAGATTGGAGCAAGGTGAGTGGAATATTTCACCACTGAATTGCTCACTAGGTTTTGTAATATCAAAACCCTCAAAACTGTATCAAGAGCATCAACAAGAAAAATACAAAAATCCAAAATGAATAATAGGTGCGCCCCAACCTTCTATTTATACTTTTCTTCTATTTATCTGTTGAGTTAGGTTAACTCCTAGGGTTAACTCCTCCAACACTTCTATTTCTTCATCGAGTTATCTTTTAACTCTTTTTTACCTTTTCATCAGGTCAACTTAAGAATATAACCTTTGTTTGGTTGACCTTTCCCCTTAGTGTGAGACTATGGCCTAGTGGGGATGCTGTAGGGTTTCAAAATAGTCCCTATTCTTAGTCCATTAATTCACTAAAACCTTCACAATTACTTCCATTTCACCTTCATATCACCTTCATATCACCTCCACATCATTACATTTATCTCATCATTGGGTTATAACTATGCTTTTCCAAAGTTGATCAATTCTTAACATTTTTATGTGGATTTGTGGTTAAACTTTAGAAAATAATATGCTTATACTTATACCTAACAATAAGAATGAGTTTGTTAACATGTGTAGGTACAAAAGAAGCTTCCTAGGCACCTTTATGTGGCACTCTATGTTCAAATTCGAATTTGAGGAGATCATGGAGGAGATTATTGAGAAGATCATGGAGGATATCATGAAGGAGATCATGGACCTCATGGAGAATATCATGGAGGATAGGGTTATGTGTCTAGATGGTTGAGAGATGTATGGAACTAAAGAGAGATTAATGTATCACATTTATGAGTTTGTTATAATAGCTCGTGTATAAATAGGAGTGTTACCTCCTTCATTTGTAAGCTTGTAATCTTAGAATTAGAAAGAGTTGTAATCTTAGAGTTGGTTTGTAATGGACATTTTGAAATAAAGAATCATACTTCGATTTTGCTTCTACATCTGAGTCTCCTTTGAAGTGGTGTTCTTGTGGAGTTATGGAGGGCCCCCATGGCCTCATTTGCATGCTGATTTGCTTATTTTAGGTATAGCTTAATTTATGTTTTTGTTTGATTTCAGTTTTTAAAGTCTTGCTAAATGCTCTAATACTGGAAGGATCTTATTTGAAAGTGTTTTTGTCAGAGAACCATAAGATCTCAGACAATTATTAGATTTAGGTTTGTTTGATTTCATCTCTTAAGCTTTGTTAAATGTTCTAATATTGGAAGAGTCTTATTTGAAAGTGTTCCTGTAAGAGAACCGTAAGATCTCATAAAATTATTAGATTTAGATTTGTTTCATTTCATCTTTCAAAGTTTTTATTAGATGTTCTAATATTGGAGGAGATCCTAAAATTCAAGTGTTCTTGTAAGAGAACCTTAGGATCTCGATGAATGTTAGATCTAGGTTTGTTTAGTTGTTGGAAGAGATCTTGTTGAATATGTTCTTGTAAAAGAACCAAAGATCTCAGACAAATTAGAAATCTTTCTAGAGCTATAGGTGGCACTTCTAAGTTTACCTTCCCGGGTTGACATTAAATGAACTCTGATTCACATCATCAATTAGAACTAAACAGATGCCTAGACCACTGAGTCTCCTCAATACCTCTTCATCAAGAGGTGGGGGACATTACAGTATCCCCTGCTAGAAATTGCTTGTACTCAAGCAATTCGAAACCTGTTTCTCTCACCACTTGTTCATTTTCCCACGTGGCATCCTCAATGGGTAGATCCTTCCACCTGATCAAGTATTCTTTGATCCTTCTCTTCCTGAGTCTCTTCTTCCGGACCTATAGTATCTCCTATGGAATCAAAACAAGTTGCCCTTCTTCATCCATGGGAGGTAGGACCTCGATGGGTATGATGTGTTGGCCTATGGCCTTCTTTAGGCAAGACACATGGAATACATTGTGTATCCTACTGCACTATGGTAGCTACAACTCATAAGCTACTACCCCTATCTTCCTACTGACCCTGTAGGGCCCAAAGAAACATGATTGTATCTTCTCTGTTCCGGTTCTTTTTATAGAAGCCTGTCTATATGGTTGGAGCCTCAGATAGACTAAGTCACCTACCGCAAAGGTGCGCTCAACCATGTGCTTGTATTCTTGGACCTTCTGTTGGTTTTGTGCTCTCTGTAGATGATCCTTCAACTCCTTGAGAATTTCTTGGCACTGTTGTACCCAATCCTATACCATAGGTGCCTTGTTGTCACCGAAAGAAATATCAAAAAAAGATAGCGGTTCATAGCTGTACAAAGCCCTGAATGGTGACATGCCAATGGACACGTGTTGGGTGGTGTTGTAGCAGTATTCTCCTAAGTGCAGTCATCTGACCCACGCCTTTGGTTGCCCTGCTACATAGTTCTTGGGGTAACCTTCTACCCACTTGTTGACTATCTCGGTTTTCCCATCCATCTCAAGGTGATAGCTGGTATTAGGGGTTAAGGTTGTACTAACCAATCTAAACAACTCCTGCCAAAAGGTACTCATGAACTTGCTATCCCTGTCACTGAAAATGGTTTTGGGTAGGCCGCGCAACCTGGAGATCTCCCTAAAAAACAATTCAGCCACCTGAGCTATGCTGAAATATGTGGCTATGGAGAAGAAGTGTGAAAATTTCGTCAACCTATCCACCACCAAAAAAATGCAGTCCTTCCCTTGTGTTCTTGGCAACTCGATGATGAAATCCATGGATATGCTTTCCCACTTGTGCTCTGGAATGGGTAAGGGTTGCAAAAATCCTGTTGGGTGGGTATGCCCGTCCTTGTTCATCTAGCATGTTGTACACTCCTTCACATGCTTTATTACATCCTCCTTAAGGCCCTTCCATGAGAACCTCTCCCTTACCTGCCTGTACGTCTTACTGATCCCTTGGTTCCCTGCCATCGATGAGTCATGACACACCTGCAATACCTTGGCCTTGAAGGCCGATCTAGGAACAAAAAAGATTCTTCCCTTGTAGTAGATGAGGTCATTAATAATCCTGAAGTTATCATCTTGTACCTGCCCATCCAATAAATGACAAGTGAACTGATCCTTCACATACTCCATTACCAATTAGTCTTTCCAGTCAACCGATACACCGGTCATGGCAAAGATGGATGGCCTCCTAGACAATGCATCAACCACCATGTTGTTCTTCCCTTTGAAAAATTCAATATCAAAGTCGTAATCCTCTATTCTCCTTGCCCATTTTTGTTGTCTCTCATTCAATTCATTCTGCTCCAATAAGTATTTGAAGCTGTTATGATCTGATTTGACCACAAATTGTGCACCTACCAGGTATTGCCAAAATTTGGCTAGTGCATGCATGATAGCCAACATTTGTTTGTCATAAATGTTGTAGAGTAGCTTAGGACCCCTTAGTTTCCATCTCTCATAGGCTAGAGGGTGCCTGTTCTGCATCAGTACGACCCCTATCCCTTCTCCTGAGGCATCACACTCCAAGGTGAAGGGTAGGCTGAAATATGGAAGTGCTAGGACTAGGCACGTACTCATCACCTTCTTCATCTTGTCCATCATCATTTGAGCCTCCTCATTTCATTTGTAGGCTCCTTTCTTGGTCAAATCGGTCAAGGGTGCACAAAGCTGAGAAAACCCCTTGACAAATTTCCTGTAGTACGTGCACATGCCCAGAAATCCTTTCAATTATGTGAGTGTCTTGTGAGTAGGCCATTCCATGATGGATTTTATTTTCTCTTGGTGTACTTGTACCCCTTTTTCTCTAATGATGTGCCCTAAGTAAAGCACCTATGTCATTCCAAACTTACATTTGGACTCCTTAGCATATAGGGACTGTTCCTCCATGATTGACAGAATTTGATCCACATGCCTGAGATGTTCCTCCCACATTTTGCTGTAAATGCGAAATTCATCAAAAAATACCAGCAGGTGCTTCCTCAGCTGCTTGTTGAACACATGGTTCATACAAGATTGGAAAGTAGCTGGGGCAGTGGTTAACCCAAAGGGCATCACCAAAAAATTGTAATGGTCATAATGACACTTGAACGTTGTTTTAGAGATGCCCTCCTCCCTCATCTTGATCTGATGATAGCTAGAACGAAGGTCAATCTTTGTGAAGTAGACAACTCCATGCAATTCGTCCAACAAATCATGAATCCTTGGTATTGGGTACCTTTTTTTGATTGTCTTTTTGTTCAAGGCCTTGAAGTCAATGCACATCCTCATAGTTCCATATTTCTTCTTTACCAACACTACTGAAGAAGCAAAAGGGCTAGTACTTGGCCTGATGTGCCCCATGTCCAAAAGTTCCTTGATAGCCTTCTCTATCTCATATTTGTACTTCTTTGTATGTCTGTACGGTGTGGTAATGACTGGTTTGGCTCCTTCCTCTATCTCAATAATGTGCTCAAACCCCTTGTCTGGTGGTACCCTTGGGGGGATCGGTCCAAACACCTTGTGGTGTCTGTCAAGGATTTCTTGGATCTCTGGGGTGTAGTGAACCTTGCCCTGCTCATACACACGTGCTGAAATCTTTCATTCTACTACGTACACTATCTCATCTCTTCAGAAGATGGCCTCCATCCTCTTGGCTGTGACCACCTTTGCATCATTCCCTGTCATGCCCCAGAGCACTAATTTTCATCCACGCTCTTCTGTAAATGACATCTCCATGGTTTTGTAGTTGGTGGTGATAGGACCCAACGTACTGAGCCACTAAACTCCAAGGATGATGTTGGTATCCGAAAGGTCCATGACATAGACGTCATGTACTAGCTCATGCCTACCTAAGGTAAGCTTCATGCTAGGACTGTATCTGTCACAATGCATAGTGCTTCCACCTGCTACCTCCACCTTGAACCCTTCAAACTCTATTGTGGGTATATGCCTTCTTTTCAGAAATGTTGAATCAATGAAGTTATGAGAGGCTCCCCCATCAATCAGAACCGATACCTTCTGTCCCTTCAAGACTCCCCTCATCTGGAAGGTGTTGTACCTGGGTACTCCACTGATAGATGCCAATGTGGTCATACTGTCCTATCATGTTCTCTCTTCCTCTGTTGCCTCAATGGTTTCGGACTCAATGTTATGTACTTGGCCTATCTCCTCTTCCTCCTCGTTGTCTGAAGTGACCTCTATGTAGTGCACTTGACCACGACCGATGGATTTTTTTGCTGGGTTCCATGGTTCTTTCCAAGTGAAGCAAAGTTTCTTCCTCCTCAACTCCCTCCTCGTACTCTCATCCACTCTACCATGGCCCCTGTCAAAACCCCTTGGGTCACGTCCTCCTTGGTCCATTGGAGGCCTCTGGTCTCTTCCTCCTGTGTTAAGAGGAGGTCTGGGTATAAGTTTCGGCCTAAAAGCTGGCACTAGGTCCCTCGTCCTCCAGATAGCATCCTGTAGGCTAGTAGGCTTAAAAGATTTTACCCATCCCTTCAAGGGTTCCATCAACCCCTCAGTGAAGAGCATCATGAGTCTGGTTGGTGAAATATCTTGCACCATAACGACCAACCTCTGAAATTCTAAAATGAATGCCTCAACCATACCTGTTTGTCTAAGCTGTGTGAGCTCTCTGAAGTGTAGCTCTGGATCCCCCTGATCAAATCTATCAATGAGCCTCTGTGTGAACTCTGTGTAGGACATTATTTGACTGTGACCTAGTGTGGTGAGTCCATGGTACCACCAATCATGAGCCTTTACATCCAAGTACATGGTAGAAAACTTGATGGCCTCCATTTACCTCATGGGATTAAGCTGTAGATAGGTATCCAACTTTTGCACCCATGCTTGTGCTGTCATCTTGGCCATACCATCAAAGTATGGTTTCTCCATCTTCCCTGCTCTTCATTCAAACTCAAAACTGCTTCTGTGGTTCATCCTCGACTTATTCCTGAACTTGAGTTGGCAATATTGATCCAGGGACATTTGTCTCTGAATGATCATGTCCAGGCCGTAGTACTCCTTGGTACACTGTGCCATCTTCTTGATAAAATCGTCCACCTACTCCTGTTGCACCTATCCATCTATGAACGTAGGCAAGTATGGCCTAGGGTTAGCGCTGCTACCCATTTGTCCATATGGCGTGCCTCCTCCCTGGATTCCTTCAGATTTGGGATTTTTCTCCAAGTTGTATCTAGTTTCACCATGGGATCCACTCGATCCATCAGATCCACCAGATCCACCAACCACCTTGTTTCCATACGTCTCAGGGTCTTTCCCTTTATGAGTCATCTGCATCAACAACTTGGTGATTATCGTCTAGTTCTCATCAATTTTTTTCAGACTCCCATCTACCTTCTTTAGGGGTTCAGTGATCTCGTCCTGTTCCCTTCGGCTAGTCTCCTAGCTCTTCTGCAAATGATGGACCAAGTTGCTTTCCATGAGATTTAGGGTTTTCTGGAATTCTGCTGCCAAGTAGGCCAAGCCTTGTGGCTCACGGTCATCTCCTGAACCTTCCATTTCGTCTTCTGTTTAACTGGTTTGTTTCTTCCTCCTACCCATAAAGATCCCACTGTACCTCTGCATGCGCTAATCCCTCCACAGTTTTGGAGGATCAAAGCTCTGATACCACTATAATGATCCCAAGCCAATTTTTTCTTGAAATCACTAACTAATTATTGATTTGATTATTATCTGTTGTGTATGCAGGTTGGCCTTGAACATTTCGGCCTTAGGGTTTATTCAGTTATCCATTCATAGGTTATACAGGCATCATTGCAAATATATGAAGATCATCAACATTACATAAGATAGAGACCACAAGAAAATAGCTAAAATTTATTATAAGAAAGAAAGCACCTGATACAATAGAGAAGCAAATCTGAAGTAGATGGATTCAAGACAATAAGGGAGTTGCATACAAAATGCTCCAAGAGCTACAAATCAAGCCTCCCAAAGGTTGGTATAGAACCTGAGCGCTCAATTGCAAAACCAGGGTTTTAGCCTAACCCTCAAGCCACTGGTATGACCTTGCTGACTGCTAGTACAACCCCGCTGAAGACAAGAACCCCAATGGTTCAACCCTCCTGAAGATTAACCCCTCCAAACACTGCCAAACCCTCCTCAATGATAGATCAAGGCAGTGGAAGCCTCCTCCTGAAGTATGAGGTCCAAACACTGAAACGTCCTCTCCAATCTGCAAAAACTCTAGGAGGGTACGGCTCTTCTGCAACTCTGAATAAGGACAATAGTATGGCCCAGCTGAATGTGAGCTCTTTATGGTCTAAAACTCTCCCAGATGGTAGATCGGGCACCTAGAAGTACTTGAGAGAAGTCTCAAGGTCAGATCTAGCATCTAGCCTCCTAGATCTGAGAAATACTGAATCACAGTTCGTACCCTTCCTCCTGAAAATCATCCTCACCTGCAGTAGATGATAAGGACGTGATAACTCCTCCAAGAAGCCTTCAAACTGATGAGCAAGACCTTTCAAGCAAGACCTTTCAAGCAAGACCCTAATGTTGGAATCTTCTCTAGCCTCTTCCTTATGCTCGAACGACCCCTTCCTTCACATTTGGTGCACCCCTACAATAAAACCATAGCTGGTACGACCCTACTGATTCAAATGGTACGACACTACTAGTCCTCCTAGATAGATGATGATGATAGAATGGTGTGGGTGGAGTATTTCATCCCCGAGACCAAGCTTGGAGCAAGGTGAGTGGAATATTTCACCACTGAATTGTTCACTAGGCTTTGTAATATCAAAACCCTCAAAACTGTATGCTCAAAAGAATCAACAAGCAAACTACCAAAATCCCGAATGAATAATAGGTGCGCCCTAGCCTTCTTTTTATACTTTTCTTCTATTTCTATTTTGAGTTAGGTTAACTCCTAGGGTTAACTCCTCCCACGCTTCTATTTCTTCATTGAGTTATCTTTTAACTCTTTTTTTTACCTTTTCATTAGGTCAACTTAAGAATATAAACTTAGTTTGGTTGACCTTTCCTCTTAGTGTGAGACTATGGTCTAGTGGGGATTCCTAGACCACTGAGTCTCCTCAATACCAAAGGTGTGTTGAAGTTGGTACATTCAAATATCTTTGGACCTATGATTACTCAGTCATTAACAAGATTTGATTATTTTTTAACATTCATTGATGATTACTCCAGGAAGACCTGGATTTATTTTCTCAAGACCGAAAACGAGGTCTTTGATCGTTTCCAAGAGTTCAAAGTTCTTGTGGAAAACACAACCGGGAAGAAGATAAAGGTGCTTCAGTTAGATAATGGGGGTGAGTACACAAAGAAATCCTTCCAATATTTTTGCACCAAAGAGGGTATCAAGAGAGAGTGGACAATTCCGTACAATCCTCAACAAAATGGGGTTGCTGAGTGGAAGAATAGAACTATAGTAGAAGCTGGGAGAGCCATGTTGTATGATCAAGACTTACCTAAGTCTTTATGGATAGAGGCATTTAGTACAATTGTGTACATCCAAAAAAGGGTCCCACACAAGGTGTTGGGAAAAATGACCCCTGAGGCATTTACGGGGAAGAAGCCGGACATTGGACATCTTAGGATTTTCAGCAGTAATGCTTATTGTCACATTCCTATTGAAGTGAGAACTAAGTTGGATTCTACTACATAGAAGGGGATCTTCGTTGGTTACAACGAAACCTCGAAGGAATACATAATATTTATCCCTTAGACATGAAGAATCATTGTGAGGAGGGACGTGAAGTTTGAGGAGGATAAGGCCTACAAAAGGTCTCTCAATATGCCTGTAGTGGATCAGACAGGGAAACTACTAGCTCCAAAGATTGAACATGATTCTCAAGTACAGGGGATAGGTGCAGGTACACATGCTTGTACTAGCGCCAGTGTGGGTGAGGATGAAAGTTCATAGGAGAAGGAGAAGCAAGTTGAGGAGCGAGATGCTCCACCCACAGTTGAACATTCTATCAGCAGGGGGATTGGTAGCCGAGAGGCTAGACGACTTATACAGGATGCTTAGGAGCATGTGGG
>ML863279.1:0-14028 GCA_009831015.1 Picea engelmannii
AATGAAAATGTCTCCTTGGTATATATAGGAGACTAGGAGGTATAATTACAACTAATGGCCTAAAGCCGGCATAAATAAAATAACATTACTAATCTAAATTACAACTAATGGCCTAAAGCCAACATAAATAAAATAACATTACTAATCTAATATGCCCCAATTAAGGGGTAATGAGCCAATATTAGGGCTTAACACACTGATTGTTGGGGTCCTTCCACGCTTGGATCCACATCGCATGTCGAGTGGCCTTGAAGTTAGTTATGTCCCAATAGTATGCAACATCCTACGATGTTATTCCCATAGGTTGGAAATGGTCTCCTGTAGGTCGTGAAGGTATCTTTCAAATATAGTTGCATTCATCTTCCTGTGCTTGGTGTCCGAAGTGACGCCAATGGATAAGTATCTCGCTCCATGATTGGGTTTGGGTCTGGTGGAGAAAAATTCATATTTTGTTTCCTTCCATCCCATAATGGATATCAACATGATCATCCATGAGTAATGAAATTATGTTCCTAGATCCTACGCATCCTTGCAGTCATCCAAAAACACATTTAAAAGATAAGGGGTCCAGTTGACTGTGGTTCCCTCGACACACTGTGTTGCAACTGCGACAACCCCATCCAGGACTTCCTCCTTGAGGCATTTTCTTAGCAGCTTATAGGCCATGATTTTTGTGGCCACTTTTTTTCACGACGTCACTGATCCATTTGATAATTATTCCATGCATCCCCCTTTCATTGTCATATTTATTTTTCATGTCCTTAGCTAGTTCTTTATTCTTTGTTTTATCGTCGATAAATTGTGTTGAATTTGTGCCCTGTGATGGAAAACCTGTGATGTGTGCAATGAGCTCTACTTCTATTGAGACGATCTTGTCCAGCCAAATATCTTTGTCATGTGTGACCGCCATCAATTGTTTGACGCAATTGTTTGCATACTATCCTCTTCCAAAGTGTGGTAGTTCCAGTAGACCTAAAATCCTAGTTTTATCCAATCCTGCTGCCCATTGGAGTGGTTGATGAATCGGTTCCCCAAATGCATCTAGACCCATAGTCTATAGGTAGACTTTCTTCGCGAACTCCGGGAACTTGTTTGTGTCCGTTACATCATGATATGAATACTTTAGTTTTTCTACATATCCTAACAAATCTTCTTTCACCTATACCCCTTCTGGTAGCATGGAAACACAATTGTTGCGGCAGGTTGTTTGCGCAGTGACCTTGGTACTGTGTGCTTGTCCTTTTGTGGTGGTGGCTGACTCGAGGTTCCAGCCTCCATTGGTCGTTCTTCAACATATTGTTCTGGATGTCTTGTGACGTCTTCCACTATTCCTTCATGTGGGTTTTCCAACACAGTTGTATGTGATTCATCTAGCTCGACCACTGCTTCCTGATTCAGAGCTATCCCATTGACTCTAGGGGCTTCCTTAGGGTTTTTTGGTTGCACTTGGCTTCCTATGCCCTTGTTTTGTTGGCCCTACCTCTTCTGGAATATCCAATTCCATGCTTGTTGGTGTTTTCTGTTGGGTTTCCTCCACAATGGGTGTGGGGTTTAATGGTGTTGTATTTGGTGATGGGATTTCGTCTACATTGACGACCTCTGGTGGATATTGTTCACTTTTCTGTGATTGTACCTGTGCTCTGGTCCTAACTCTAGATTTTCTGGCAGTCTGGCTCGGTTCAGCTTATTTGGGTGGTGCCATGGTGGTGAAATTCGATCATCCGCCAAGCTCTGTGGCCTCTGCAATCTCTATGAAATTCACTATGTGCTTCGTATGCTCTATCTCTCTATGTCTCTTCTAATTTCGCAATAGATTTTTGCTCACGCGTCCTTGCTTTGTATGGGCATTGTATGAAGCTTGTCGAATATTCTAACATTACTATGGATTCAATGAACCTCTAGTTCCTTCATACTTTCCATTATTCTCCCTCGCCGTCTCCAGTTGGCGCGGTTAATGCAGCGTCTCACCAGTCATTTTCGACATTCAATTCCACTTGCCTTCGTCATTTAGTACTTCTTTTGTCATCTTTACCTTTCCCTCTTGTTTCAATTTTGAACTTGACTGTTGGCCTTGTCTTCATCGGGTTTGTATTCCTAAGTGTGTCTTATCCTTCTCCTTTCAGCCCACAGTACCTCTGTTGGTATCTTCTAATATCTTGTGTTTTTTTTTTTGAACTGCGCAGTGACTTTCAAGTTATGGGTGGTTGAATTTCCTTATACATATTCAGTCAGATCCCATTGATTATTCCCTTGAGTTCTCCACCTCCTAAGTCTTTCAACTGTAGAACTCCCCCATCTGTGAAATTTTTTACTTCGTATGGTCCTAACCAGTGCATTCTTATTTTTCCTGGATGATGAATGGATTTGTTGTCATACATCAACACTAAGTCTCCTTCCTTAAAAAATTTCTTCTTGATATGTCTGTCATGCCACGCTTTGTATATTTCTTTATGAACTTGTTGGTGGAACCCTTCTAGCATCCAATATTCCTCCATGATCAACAATTGATTCTGCCTGTCCTGTACTGCACCTCATTCTGTCATGTGCGTAGTCATTGCTACGCGAAGACTGGGTACTAATAATTATAATGGCACCACTTCTTCTTGGTTGTATACCAATATGAATGGTGTGTGTCCTATCAAATTATTGCATGTGTTCATGTATGCCCACAATACTGTTGGTACTTTGCGGTCCCAATCATCCCTTTTGACATTATAGATCTTTGTCAGTGCATTATTAAGGATTTTGTTAAATGCTTCTATTGTTCCATTTTCCTATGGGTGAAATGGAGTTCTCTTTTGATAGTGGACTTCAAATTCTTCAGTCATATCCTTAATAGTGTTGTTAATGAAGTGAGTGCCTTGGTCGCTCATCAAAATTCTTGGGCAACGAAATCTAGTGATTACTTGTTCAAATAGAAAGTGTGTCGTTGTTGTGCTGCAATCTTTAACTAGTGTTGCTTCTACCCATCTTGTCAAGTATTATGTCACACTGATAATGTATCTTTATCCAGTCCTCTTTGTTGGTGGTTTGATTGGTCCCACAAATTCTATTTCCCACTTGTCGAATACCTACAACGTTTTATGTGGTCGCAACGGCATCTCATCCCTTCTATTGGGTTTACCAACCCTTTGACAGACATCACATCTCTGGCAGTACTCTTTCAAGTCTCTGTGAATAGTCAACCACCATAGTCCTATGCACAATACCTTCTGCAAGGTAGATTTTCCTGCATAATGTCCTCCTACTATTCCCTCATGGAATTCTGTTAAAACTCTTGGTCTTTCATGTTCTACCACATATCTTCGCAAGATGTTATCTGCGTCCATTTTGTATAGTGTCCTGCGATCAGCTAATAGTCTCCAGCCCAGACTACTAGGTTCTTTTTCTATGTGGTGTTATATTCCTATGGTGCAGTACCTGCACTAAAGTACTGAATAATATTTGCAAAGTATTCATCGGTGATCTGGAATGAAAATAACTGTGCGTTTGGAAAGTTGTCCTTTAAGTTTGTAGGTTCTTCTCCGTTCGTGACCCTTGATAAGTGGTTAGGCCCTACATTCAAATTTCCTGGCTTAACTATTACTTCAAATCAAACTCTTGAAATCGTAGTAACCATTGACACATTCGCCCCCCGAACATTGTCTTGTTGACTAGGTATTTAAGAGTTGAGTGATCTATGAACATATTAAAATGTTTTCCCAATAAGTAGTGTTTGAATTTTTGCAGTGCGTAGATCATAGCTAGGCCTTCGCTCTCTGTAGTGTTATAGTTCTATTCTGATTCTAATAGCTTCCTTCTCGCAAATGCTATAGGGTGATCCAAATCTCCTGCTCCTGGTTGCGCCCATAGATGATTTTAGGGGCCAAATTTCGCTTATGGGCTAATTTTCCATGTTTTTTCCAAAAATGAGATTCACTATTTTAAAATTGATTCACCCAAATTCTATAGGATAAAATTATTTTACCTTAGCAATTGCCAAAATTTTATAAAAACTATATAAAATCCTTAGAAATTTGAATATTTTTACAAAAATATCGCCAAACATTTATAGTTAGCATATGAAGGATTAGTAAGATTCGCCAAGGTTTCTACATTTTAAAATGAATTTCCATCCTTAAAATCATCCCTGGTTGCACCAAGATAGCTCCAAGTGATATGGTTGATGCATCTACATGTACATGGAATGTATTCTCCCAGTCTAGAAATACTAGTATTGGCACAATGACCATCTTATCTTTCAGCCTATCCAGACCGTGTTGACAATCTTCATTCCACTGAAACTTTGTGTCTTTTCTTAACAATTTCTCCATTGGTACGATATTCTACACGTACCCTTTGATAAATTTTCTATAGTAGCCTGTGTGTCCCAATGTCTCTCTTAGTTGACAAACTGTCTTTGGTGGTGGAAAGTTAACAATTACTGCAATATTCGCAGGATCTACTAGTAAGCCTTGTTTTCATACTATATGGCCCAATAGTATCCCAAACGGTGTTTTGAAGATACATTTATTCATGGTTAATGATATATGGAACTACCTTCATATTTCTAACATTAACCTCAAGATCTCTACATGGTATTTCAATAGACTATAGATTGTCCATTCATCCAAGTATACCTCTAGAAACTAGTGGATAAATTCTTTGAATACAGCGATGACTACTCTGGAAAATATTGTTAATGCATTCTTCAATCCAAACGACATGACTATGTACTGGTAGGATCCCCATTTTGTAGCAAATGTGGTCTTGTATCTGTCTTCCTGTGCTATCTTGATCTGGTGGTAGCCTGAGAATCCATCAATGAATGAGTAAAATTCATGTCCTCCTACGTTCTCCAAGACTTCATCTGTGAAAGGTGTAGGGAATGGGTCGTGTAGGCATACATCATTCAACTTCCTCAAGTCGACGCATATTCTTATCCTGCCTTGTTTTTTCTCCTAAACTACCATCATGATTATCCATTATGATTCTTCCACGGGTTCTATGATTCTGAATTTGAGCATCCTGTCAATCTCAGCTTTAACTTTCTACTTATATATCGGGTTTAGTCTGTAGGGTATTTTTATGATCGGTCTCGCTTCATATCTAAGTGGTATATTCATTTCTCCTAGCTCTCCTTCTATACCCTTCATTTCTATAAATGTTGTGGGGAACAGATCGTTGTACTCACGGAGTAACTTTGTTATGCTTTCTACTATTTGTTCATCACAATAGTCTCCAATGTTGGCCATTTTGAGATTCTCATCTGTCCCAATATTGAATTTCTTCACCTTGATCGGAGAAACAATCAGTTATGATTATATAGGTGGACCTTCCACTTCTCTTTCACCTTCCTCTTCCTCATTCTGAATATCGCATGGATCATCTTCATCTGGTGCTTCTTCCTGCACATTATAGCATGACAACAGTTCTTTAATTGTCTGTTTGTTCCGTTGTTGTTATTCGGTTATGATTTCAACTTCTGGTTCCTTAACGAATATCACCCCTCTTATCTTCTTAAGTGTTGCATCTATGTTTGGGGTTCTCATGCTCTAATGAGAAAGTGACTGTAAAATTCTGTTGCAATACCGTCCAGCTCGCACTTCCTCTGCACAGTTCCTAGTCCGTATACCAGTTTGTTGGTATGCCCTCTAAAGTGTGTATGAAATGATGAGGCCATTCCTCTGGGGGTGTCCTCTTCCACAACGTTCTACACTTCTCCAAGTGTTCCGCTAGTGCCCCCTATCTATTGTACTTTTTCTACTTGTTTCTTTTCTGTTCCACGCCAAACCTTATGCACAGTAACCTCTTACATTGGTACCAATCCTTGATTGTTTCCTTGTGTGTGCCCCACCATCTTGCAGGTGTGGCATTGAGCGCTATATTGAGTGTTAAGAGTCTCTGGTTTTCTATCACTTCATCCTCGTACTGTGCCAAGAATACTTCCAGATCATTCACTCCATGGAAACTGGGTGGTTCCCTTATCTCCGTGCCTACCCATCTTACTACGCAGTCTATTCGTGCACATCTTCTTGTGGACACTTCGTGTAGACTTTGTTGCCAGTTTTCTAGACCTGTGTCTGAGTTTGTTTCACATGAAGTAATGCTCTGCTAGCTGAGTATCTCGTCTATAGTTGGGTTTACGTAATCCTCATCGCGCGCAGTTTTTCTGTAAAACTGGTTGATTTCTTCTAAATCTAAGCAAGTAGTTTCTACAAACCTTTCCCCTTCTAATGGGTCTAATGGCGCGATGACCTTATATTCTCCTAACTCGAATGTCATTTTTCTTGTCTTTAAGTTGATTATGGTCTGGTTATCAAATGCCCAATCTAAGCCAAGCAATGTTGGATATGGTATTGTGTCGTCCACTATTTCAATCACTTAAAAGTCTGCATTGGTGCTCACTCCATCCAGGTCTACTGTCACTCCTTTCAGTCTACCAATTGGTAGAACTTTGTGTTGGTTTTCTAGTTTCAGCTGGACAGGTGAATATCCTAATGTTGGATCTCCCATACATTTCCATGTATTCTTGGGTAATACATTGACTTTGTATCCTATATCCATTATTATATCTCCCATGTTGAAATCTTTGATGTTGGCATTCAGCCTAAACTCCCTACTAGTTCATCTCCTTGTATGTAGGTGGTTGACTATTTTTTTTTCTAGTTTTCCTTCTGTCTCTATCCTACATTTTTCTAGCATATTTTGCAATATTTTTAAAGAGGATGGGTCATTCAATAGTTTTACACATGATTGAAAAAATCCTTTGATTGTACTTACTTGTCCCATGGGATGCATTTCGTTGGTATGATCCAAAAATGGAGACATATCGTATTCTAGAATTTCCTTTCTCTGCTGCGTAGTTGAAGTCGACGCAGTGTCTTGCTTCAAGAATTCTTGTCTGGCTTGCTTAAATTTTTCCTTCTCGTTCTGTGCATCAAACTGTTTCCTTGGTTCGACATTCTTTTTCACCCACTGGTGTTGTACTGGTTCTTGTCGGACTGCGTTGTTTCCTATTTTGGCTCCTCTGCGCGTAACTATGTTGATATTTCATCCTTCATCCCTAGCTTTCGTTGAAATCCACTGAAAGTTTTGATTGTTCTGATTCCTCTTTTCCTAGAGATTTACTAATAGTGTCGTACATTCTTCAGTATCATGGTCTGATGCACGACAATACATACAAGTTGTTGGTGGAAGTGGGCATTCCCTTGCATAATGTTTCGGTTGTTGACAATTGTGACATACCATTGTTCCTCTACCTCTTCCAAAGCCTCCTCTTGCTCATCCTCCACCTCTGTAGCCAGCTTGATCTCCTCTCGGCACGTTATACTGAGGCGTATGGTTGTATTGTGCGGTATTGTACTAAGGTTGCGTTGTGTTGTATTGTGGTTGCATGGTATTATATTGTTGTTGTGCAATATTATATTGTTGCTACTTAGTGTTGTATGGGGATGGAACTTGGTTAAAATGTGGTGCAGCTTACCCAATCATCATTTATGCCTGCACCCTATATGCATTTGATGTCCTCTCTTGCATCAAATCCATAGTTCTACAATCTTTGTTGTCGTGGTCCACTGACTTGCAAAAGTTTCAATATGAACTCTTTGGGACTATCTGGTATTTCTGCATCATCAGGCAGTGATATGGATCGTGACCCAATTTCTTACAAATTCCACACCATAGTCCTCCTGTTGGTAACATATTTGGAATTCCTGTTTCCATGTACTGCGCGAATGTTGAGCATTCGTTCTTGTGGTGTCCTTCCGTCCTGCATGTAGTACACCAAACAAATTCTCGTTTATCCTTGATTTTGTTCTGATTTAGCTGGAACATTAAGTTCTTCAAATCCTCCTTCAGTTTTTCGATGGTTGGATTTGTCTGTTGATATTGGTTTTCTTCCAGTTGCAGGGCTTCCTACAGAGCCTATGCCTGTGTCTGAAACTTTTGTTGTCGCAATGGATATTTTAAGTGTGGTAGCGATGAATTGAAGAACATATGTTTGTGCTGCATATCGGTCATGAGATATTTCAACTTTCCTTTCAGTCGCTTGAATCTCTGGTCAATCTCCCATATGGATTCTCGTAGTTTCTGTCTAATTTCTATCATCTCATTCATGTACCAATCTTCTGAACTTGTCTTCTGGAACTCATTTATCAACAATTTCTTGATGTCTGCAATCGTTCTAGTTGTCCCTGGTGGATTGTTTGTAGCTAAACTCATATACCAATCCAGTGCATGATCCCTTAGTGTAATTGCTAGTTGTGCAAGTTTAGTATCTTTGTATGTGATCTGTTTTGCTTCCCAAATATTCTCACAGATAAACAAATGTTTTTTTGGGTCCTTTGATGCTTCTCCTTTGAATTCTGGTAACCTGATAGTGGGATTGTGTCCTACCATCCTGAACATTGACCTACTACCTCTGCACAGTGTAGATACTTGAATAGTGATTCTTTAACTGGCTCCTCTAGTTGTTGTGCTTTGTGTAGACGTATTTCCTACTGTCTTTCTTCTCCCGAAATTCAGTTGTCTAAATGGTGGTGTTCTTTTTGGTGTATTAGTCGCACATGGGTTTATGGGTTCCACACTGAAAATAATATGGATAGGATTGTTGTCTTCTCTTCTTGTTCTTGGACCTCTTGTATTCCTCTTATATGTTGCATGAATGATTTCCTCAATCTTCTCAACATCCTGAAGATCCTCTACCTCTTCTTCATTGCTCACCAAGCCTTCCCTCGCGGCTACGACTCTCTTCTTTGTATTCACCTTGTATTGATAGGGTACTCCACTACGCGTCTTTCCATCTGTCGCCATGATTTGCTTGATCTTATTGTCATCCATCATGATTGGGTCCAAGGGTTCCTCCTTCTTTCCATTATCCATTCCTCCTTCCATTTCTCCTTCTATTTCTTCTCTTTCTGTTAGTGCTTCCCCCCTTCCCCCATGAACGCAGTGAAGTTTAGATATCTAACTCCATTGTCATTACACCTTTGTTATACAACAAGATCTTAATAGAAGTATACAACGATCTAATATACCTTCCTCGAGGCCAACGTAGAAACCCTTGCTCCGTTGCATTGTACAACTTTGTTGTATCTACTGCAAACTCTATTATAAAGCCAACTACAATACTATCGAGCCAAAAGTATATTGCGCAGGTGAATTTGTTGTTCACCTGTTGTAACTGTGTGATCTGAACTGGGGTCCACTCTAACTGTCGGATCAGGTTCATTGTGTGGTTGTCCTTCAACCTTAATATCCACTCCTACAATAAGTGTGGAAAATCATAGAAAAAGACTTCATGCAAATAAGTAAACACGTATTTCTCAAGATATTTGCAGGGTGTTACTCTAGGGTTTCTATTATCTTTATGTGCAAATTCCATCTCTTTTGTCTTCAACCAGCTTTTGATMTCTTCTTTTGTGGGATTCCACRRTCTCAACATCCCCTTCTAGTGGCTCATTCTTTTCTCCTTCTAATAGTCCACTTTAGTATTCTCTTGACCCRCCTTCCGCATATCTTACAAWTTTTCAACAGATTCCATCTACTCAATCTTATAATGTTCCAACCAATGGAAACATAACCATTTGTTGGTTATTATTCTTCTATCTGAGTTTATATCTTTATCTTGAGTGACCCAGGGTTCATGTCTATTTGGGGTTCCAACAAAGCCTATAAAACTATCGGACCTCCTGGTGAACCAGAAGGAAACCTAGTGCACGGAGTGCACTGCGCAGTATCACCCAAGATAGTATTAATGGGTGACTGCAGTATTCAAGTGTCTATAGTCTAGGATTGAGCGAAGATCTGAGAAGTGTGTTGGGAGTTCTAGTTTGACTTATTAACACAATAAACTGTCATTCACGATTATGCATGAAATATAACCAACTAATTATTTTGGTATATCAACAACTATTGAAGATATTAAATAAACACATGCATTAAATCACATAACACATTTTTTACCGTGGTTCACCCCCCCCCCCGGGCTACATCCACAAAGATATGGCTCTCAAGCTCTTTTATTATACCAGTTCCAAAAATACAGCGCCACACGCTTTACAACTCTTTTCAGTTGAGTCAAGATCTATTGTGAGGCAAACTAGATCGCACTAGGCTCCTCAGATTGTGATCTAACCCTTAATATCCACCCTCCTTACTCCTCTCCAGCTCAACAGCTTACAAAATCAGGTCATATAGAAAAATATTACAACTAGTTATCGAAACATGACTCCTCATCTAGACTCTATTTCCTTTCTATCCCCTTCTATTAGACCTAGGTACCTATATTTCTATGTTTCTGGCTCGCCAGTCATTACAATGTATTGCAAAAACCCTAACCCAAATGTTGTTAGGTCTCCCATGTGTGCGCGCGTACTGCTCTTCCTTCCAGCTGTCACTTCCCTCTTGCATGCCTTCTTTCCCAAAATATCCTTTCTTTCCACTTTGGCGTGCTTCCAACAGTCCTCTATTACACATCTACCCACTACCTAAGTGTCAGGGGAAATCTTGAAACTTAAAAAACTTTCTCCTTGTGCTTAATTTCTATGTTTGAGGATCTTTTCTAGCAAGTATCTTTCACTAATATAGTACTTTAACTCTCAAATATTCAACTTCTTGTTTCAATGTATGTGGCCTTGGGGAACTTACTCTCCATTGTAGGAAAATCTCCCTGTGGACAGGTAGATCACCTCTAAGGCTTGACCTTAACCCTAGACAGAAAAATGCTTAACGTGGACACTGACTTCCTTTCAAATCTATCTAAACTAATACATGAGAAGGAAAGATAACATAAGTACCTCTTAATCAACGTTTGTCCCTGCACGCTCCGAGTTACGCTCCAATCCTTTGCTCCTCGCTGATCTCTGTGGACAAAACAAGATACGACCACTTCCTACTCTATTGACATTAGCTTGAAAACAGATCTATCAATAAATGACAAGTTCATGTAGCATCAGACACAAACTAGAAATAAATAGGCCAAGCGTGTCATATTAATGAGAATAACAACAACAGTACTTACAATTGTAGATGCGAATGCGACAGCTTCGTCAAGTCCCCTTCGTCTAACCCTTTCCTGAAAGATCCACAACCTGGATAACAACAGCTTCATTGATCACTCTCCTTTGGCTGACTGTAAGTTTCCTCCAAGATCATAAGTTTCATATGTTCAATTCTTCCTCCCTTTCCACCATCATAGAGCTTGTTTATATAGGTTGGGAGGGGCCTAACCTCTTGAGTTATGTTTAGAACCAGTTGGGAACCTCCTCCTTAGATCAGGGATCTCTTCATGAAACCAAGAATTCGAGCACAACTGCCTCCTAATCTCGAATGATCCTCCCCTTATTCTCCTCAACGAACCAACAACTGACCCAGATTAGGGAGCGCTCCCTCAGAAGGGGAATCATAGCATTGTAGTGCTCCTTGGTAAGCCTTGGGGAAGCGCCAGTTCTCTTAAGATGAGTAGCGCTCCTCCAAAAGGGGCTGGGCAGCGTTATAACGCTCCCTGAAGCACTATAGGGGAGCGCCAGCGCTTCTGCAGCTGAAGTAGGGGAGCGTTCCCCCTCCAAACCTCTGTTTTAGGGTTCCTTTCAGGTGTCAAGAGTCATTTGATCCCAGTAAACTAGTTCTTCTCCTTCAAATCAGTCATGTGAGATGTTATAAGTGTCTCCTTAGTGTCGCTACCATGGCATTATGTCTGAACATCATTTGCGACACTAGTGACCAACTTGCGACACTTGCGAAAGTTGTAAGGAAGATGCGACACTTATGACGATTTATAGGGACAATGTGACACTTATCCGGATGAGAAATTTTGACATGTAACACTCTCAAACCTACTACTAAGGCCTTATAACTTAAACTATTGTTTATTTTTCTATCAAAATTCTAGTTTTTTTAATTATTGTGTTGGTTTTAATGGATTTTGATTACTTAAAAAGGTGTGAGGAGATTGATTATCATGTTTTGCAAAACAAAGTGTTGAAATGAACAAAAGGAATCATGAATGATAACTTGCATATTGCAACCAAACTTTCTTGTTGAAAGCAAAATTCATTAAATTGCAATTCTTTACCAAAATGTTTGAAAATGATAATCATTATATGATTCTGACTTGCAATCCTAGAGCTTGATTCTCTAAATTTAAAATTGCATGAAACTCATACACACTACTCTTAACTCTTAAAAACAATCACTTTATATACCACATGAAACTCAAGATGCAAGGAAAATACTCTTTCTATGATTTTCAACTCTTGCAATATTCATTAACTCAATGTAGACTACTAAATATCAAAACTAAAAATGTAGGTCTAATCACTACCTCCAACCTCAAAATCCTACTAAAAGATAATTTTTTCTTTTTTGAATTTTCAAATAAAATAATGCAAATTCTCTTTACAGCAATGAAAACATAAAATAATAAAAACAACTAAAAACTAGGTTCTAGTGGTTTCCAAACAACAGGAAGAAACTATTTTTTTTTACAGAAAAATACAAAATTTTATAAAAATATTTTTTAGGTCTATAAACTTTTCAACCTTATAGGTATGATTGTGGGTGACTATACAAGAAATTATGTTTTTCTCGCAAGTTTCTAAATAAAAAACTATGAATGGAAGAAATTTATTGCACTCTATTGCACTCTAGGCAAATGCAATATGCAAACACTTGTGATTGTAATTGAAATAGATCGTGATCACTACCTAGAAAAGGAAAAACAATAAACATTCTTGCAATCCAAATCCTTCTTTAATTTCTCTTAGGTTAATTCAAAAACACTAATAGATCCTACAAATAGGTATAGTACCTAGATTATTATGACTAGGAATTAATCCAACCAGAAATAAGAAGAATTCTAAAGATACCTCCCTAGTGGAGTTGTCCTTTCCCCAAACGGGGAAGATTATAAGAATTTCCCCAGTGGATTGAAAAATAAATATCATGTCCAACCATGCTTAAAAAAGGTAAAACAAAGGATACATCAATGCACTTTTGTCTACATAGAGCACTAAGACAATGTGATTACCATAAATTAGCACATTTTATGGTATGTGGGGAAACCAATAATTTTGTCTTCTTCCAATTGCAACTCTCCATGTATATAATGTCCATTGCTAACATAATTATGTGTTTCAATGGCATTACCATGTCAACAATGCACCAAAAAATCTCATATGCCACCAACACCAAAAAAGAAAAACTATTTCTTCCACCTTTCTTACAGTGTGTCAAAATAGTAATGGCACATAAGGAAAGTGCACCAATTTACTAAAACTCCAATGTGCTGAAAAAAAATAGAACACCAAGTTATAGTACATAAATAGAAAACTATCTTAGAGCATCATAGACCGTGTGAGAAAAAATCAAAATAAAATGAAATTCACACAAATATAAAGGGGAAAAAAAAGTAAATTTGTTTAAATAGAATAATTAAATGATTTATTTACCTATTTGCTCGTTCTCGAGGGTCCATGGCACCAAATGTTGAAAAAAGTGAAAATAGGGTTTTTGAGGGGAAATTTAAAACCCTATCCCTATGAGAGTGTTGCAATACTCAATGGGAAATGAATCATTAGTATGGAAGTGAGAGTGACTTAGTTTGAGAAGGATCATTGGTGCTACAAAAGAGAAATGGAGCACTAATAGTGAAATGCAATGGAGAACTGTTTACCATGTGTCATAAAAAATCTAATCATCATCTGTAATTTTTAATGAAAAATCATGTACCACGTTGCATTATGGTCCACTTAGTGCATTATTATATCGACTCTAAGTGTCATTACTCTTCTATGACACATGTGTCATGGAGCACCAATAAGTCATTGCTTTAAGCACATATGTGAATTGATGATAATTTGGGGCACCAAAGACATATTTATGAAAAAATATATGTCTACTACATTTGCCAAAGCTTTTTCTAAAAACCTTTATAAACGAGAAACTATGAAAATCACCTTTGCAAAATCCTCGTCTAAGTGTTTGTTTCATAGTACTATTTTGGCCCGAGAGTTTATAAGATAAAATGGTGTAATGTACCCTGAAAAG
>ML863279.1:14128-37199 GCA_009831015.1 Picea engelmannii
TTCTTGTTGAAAGCAAAATTCATTAAATTGCAATTCTTTACCAAAATGTTTGAAAATGATAATCATTATATGATTCTGACTTGCAATCCTAGAGCTTGATTCTCTAAATTTAAAATTGCATGAAACTCATACACACTACTCTTAACTCTTAAAAACAATCACTTTATATACCACATGAAACTCAAGATGCAAGGAAAATACTCTTTCTATGATTTTCAACTCTTGCAATATTCATTAACTCAATGTAGACTACTAAATATCAAAACTAAAAATGTAGGTCTAATCACTACCTCCAACCTCAAAATCCTACTAAAAGATAATTTTTTCTTTTTTGAATTTTCAAATAAAATAATGCAAATTCTCTTTACAGCAATGAAAACATAAAATAATAAAAACAACTAAAAACTAGGTTCTAGTGGTTTCCAAACAACAGGAAGAAACTATTTTTTTTTACAGAAAAATACAAAATTTTATAAAAATATTTTTTAGGTCTATAAACTTTTCAACCTTATAGGTATGATTGTGGGTGACTATACAAGAAATTATGTTTTTCTCGCAAGTTTCTAAATAAAAAACTATGAATGGAAGAAATTTATTGCACTCTATTGCACTCTAGGCAAATGCAATATGCAAACACTTGTGATTGTAATTGAAATAGATCGTGATCACTACCTAGAAAAGGAAAAACAATAAACATTCTTGCAATCCAAATCCTTCTTTAATTTCTCTTAGGTTAATTCAAAAACACTAATAGATCCTACAAATAGGTATAGTACCTAGATTATTATGACTAGGAATTAATCCAACCAGAAATAAGAAGAATTCTAAAGATACCTCCCTAGTGGAGTTGTCCTTTCCCCAAACGGGGAAGATTATAAGAATTTCCCCAGTGGATTGAAAAATAAATATCATGTCCAACCATGCTTAAAAAAGGTAAAACAAAGGATACATCAATGCACTTTTGTCTACATAGAGCACTAAGACAATGTGATTACCATAAATTAGCACATTTTATGGTATGTGGGGAAACCAATAATTTTGTCTTCTTCCAATTGCAACTCTCCATGTATATAATGTCCATTGCTAACATAATTATGTGTTTCAATGGCATTACCATGTCAACAATGCACCAAAAAATCTCATATGCCACCAACACCAAAAAAGAAAAACTATTTCTTCCACCTTTCTTACAGTGTGTCAAAATAGTAATGGCACATAAGGAAAGTGCACCAATTTACTAAAACTCCAATGTGCTGAAAAAAAATAGAACACCAAGTTATAGTACATAAATAGAAAACTATCTTAGAGCATCATAGACCGTGTGAGAAAAAATCAAAATAAAATGAAATTCACACAAATATAAAGGGGAAAAAAAAGTAAATTTGTTTAAATAGAATAATTAAATGATTTATTTACCTATTTGCTCGTTCTCGAGGGTCCATGGCACCAAATGTTGAAAAAAGTGAAAATAGGGTTTTTGAGGGGAAATTTAAAACCCTATCCCTATGAGAGTGTTGCAATACTCAATGGGAAATGAATCATTAGTATGGAAGTGAGAGTGACTTAGTTTGAGAAGGATCATTGGTGCTACAAAAGAGAAATGGAGCACTAATAGTGAAATGCAATGGAGAACTGTTTACCATGTGTCATAAAAAATCTAATCATCATCTGTAATTTTTAATGAAAAATCATGTACCACGTTGCATTATGGTCCACTTAGTGCATTATTATATCGACTCTAAGTGTCATTACTCTTCTATGACACATGTGTCATGGAGCACCAATAAGTCATTGCTTTAAGCACATATGTGAATTGATGATAATTTGGGGCACCAAAGACATATTTATGAAAAAATATATGTCTACTACATTTGCCAAAGCTTTTTCTAAAAACCTTTATAAACGAGAAACTATGAAAATCACCTTTGCAAAATCCTCGTCTAAGTGTTTGTTTCATAGTACTATTTTGGCCCGAGAGTTTATAAGATAAAATGGTGTAATGTACCCTGAAAAGTTATCAAACATATTAAGTAATTTAAAAAGTGCGATGGATTTTTTTAGGGTTGTGTTGATTCAAGAAAAAATCCCAACATCGAAATAAGGGATAGTTGTCTGATGGAAGGTATCAATTAGACCTACTTTTGTTTGAATAACAATCCCCGTCAGTATATGGGTCTGATTGTTAATAAATAAATGAATTTCTCTCAAAAGAGATACTTTTTCACCTGAGCTAGGATAAATCCTAAATTTAGAGCTATGCTAATATGGTAATGCAATCCTAACATTAGCAGAGTCAATTACAAGTATACAATGCAATGTGTAAAATAGAAATAGTTCTTATTTCACATAATCAAATCATATTACGTACTTGTTGCATGTATATGATCATAAGCATCTTCATGTAATTGAATTCACAATCCATTTATAATTATTCTCTACAAATGACAACCGGAAAGAATGACAAATTGAAAAATCTTGTAGAAAATAATCAACAAAAATGCACCATTGAATAAATGAATCATTAAATTGCTCATTGTTATTCTCCCTCAAAGAAATAGTTTTTTTTCATGAACACAACAACAAGTAGAGAGCTTTCCTATCCTCCTTTGAGTCTAATAAAGAGTTATACAATACCCGATTTCGTTTCTACATCCCCCCTTATTTCTAGGGTTACATTGGACTTCTTTTATACCTAAAGGTGGGTTGTTGACCTTCCTAACTACATAATTTTTATGTTACTAATGCTACATCTTCCTAAATCTTCCCATTCCCATTACATTTTTTATTTTCGAAAACATAGAAAAAACATTACATAATATTCCTTCCTACTTTGATCTCCTCAGGAAAGTGAGAAACTTAAAATATTTGGTGGTGAAGGGATGTTCCCCTGAAAATTTGGTCTAGAAGATGACCAACTATAGGAAAACTTGTTCATTGATTATGGGTCTGTCTCATTTTTTTAGAAGACCCGTTTGGTCGAGAAGTAAACACAGAATTTCCCTCCAACCTTCTCCTTTTTTGAACATGAATAGTTGTCAACCTCTATTTTTCTGCCTCGCTCCTGTTGCACAGTCAAGAATTAGCTATGTGTTTTGATCTGATGGACCTTATATTGGAATGTGTATTACTACCATCTCTCCAACTACATCCTATGTCTTCTGAGAACAGGTGCCCTTTTGCTTGTAAAAACAAGTGAACCTCCTCCTTGGTCTGGTGTTGTTGGATCCTGGTAGTTCCTCCTAGTGGAAATAACTAGGAGAATGAATATATCTCTCCTAATGTTTCAGCCATGAAATCTCACACTCTGATTCCTCCCTTTGCTAAACAATGAATTTTACATGTCCTATATGTCCTTTTATAACCATTCAGTGTTATTTTCCTTGAAATGTGATGACAAGATGAGAGTGTTGTTAGCACTATCTCATTCAGTTCTTCCCACTCAAATGAATGGTTCAATCATTAATTATCCAAGATTCGTGTAATATTTGAGCATTGGTGGTCTACATCTTTTCTTCAAGTTGTAAACTCGCATGTGCCCTTGGTGGAAGTACCTTTAATTCCTGCAACCTATGTGTCTTGTTTGTCTTAAGGTATAGTCATCATCTACCAGGTTTCACACGTGGTGATTAGCTTCCTCCCTTATCTCTTCATATTGCTTTGATCTCTCGAAACCTCAAAACCCACATATAGTTATTAGCCTATGTATTACAATAACAAAATTTACCTATATTTGTCCTATGTCTATCCAGGACTCCTTGTATTACATTGTACTTCCCTCAGTCTGTAGGGATTTCATGTGTGTGATACAATAGGTTGAATGATATGCATATCAGAACAACTATGTCAATTATCATCAGCATGTGTGTTGGCGGCACTTTTTTTTTTAATTGGGCTTGTAAGAGTAGATATAGGTTTGTGGAACTTTAAATGAGGTTGATGAGTGGTGATTCATATGTTTTATGGAGATTTCACTCAGTAGATTTGCATATTGCAGGGTTGTAGGATTTTTTTATTAATATTATGGTAGGAATAATCCCATGTGAGGTATTCTGCATATATTCTTTTGCATGGTCTGTGGGTCACGATTTTGCAGATAGATTCTAAATTGACTCTGCACCCTCAATTAGGCGCCACCCATAGTGCGGTCTCACCACTTATTAGAAAAAAAGGTTGTGTAGTATTTCAAGGCATAAGGTTTTGCGGTGCGGGTTAGGAATGGGATTTTGGGCATGATTAACTTCCTAACAGGTAAATCCAAGAAGGTAAGTAAAAAAATAAGGTTGTATCCACCATGGCACAATCTACAAAGGTAAATTTCATAAGGGTTGGGCTTATGTAGTCTGTTGGTCACGAGTTTGCAGAGAAGTATTGTTTGAAGTTCTTTGGTAAACTATGAAATTCCTTTTGTCCATAGTTCCCATGTTTGTGCCTCGTGGGTTGCAAAAATATGTGCATACAAGTTTCACAAGATTTAATAAAATGCCACATCCCCACAACCACGAACCAATGAAAATGGTCTACATTGTTTATGTGTATGGTCCCTTTGAGCCTACATGAATTTTTTCCCATTGCTCAGTTTGCGAGGTTAGCTTTCGTTCACTAACTATCCTACTGATTTTTTATCTACGAAACTCATTTTCCTGCCTCCTATCCAAAGGATATTTATTATTAGTTTGTAGGTGAAGATCTCAAGTTGTCATGTTCCTCTTCGCAACATTTCGAGTTTCTCCTTCTCCTACGTAGACAAAAGCATCATGAGCACAGGTTCCATAAATCCATCACATGTATTTCTTTTAAAACCATAATTCCTATTTATCCTAGTAATTAACTAGAGAAATCTTAATCAATTATTTCAACTAAGTTATGTTTAATTTAAACTGAAACCACATATGTATGATATTAATAGCATAAGATTTCCTCTATTTACTTGGTTAGATATTCATGTTGTCACCCTGACCTTCTACTTCCTCTTGAGCACATGGTGTTATAATTATTAGATGTAATGATATTAGATAAGATACCCAGAGAAGAAGGCATGTAGTCTTATCATAGTGATCCCTTATATTGTGGAGGAGAGTATTAGATTTGTCACGCATAGGCAGAAAAAATTGGTTAGTGATATGTATCCCTTCTTTAGAATATTTCAAATATAAAATCTTTAGTTGAAAAAAAACACCCCCCTTTTCTCTGGATGATTTGGAATATCATAGATGAAGTCGTGAATTTATTTGTTTATAAGGGTCATCACAACATCTTCCTTTCTTATGGTTTAGCTAATGGAAATCAATTTGAGACAAAGTCATTCTATAATCATCCAACTCTAGGAAATTTTAACAATATGATATGGGAGCGGAATAGGATGAGTCTATCGGGAAAAGAAAAACATGCTTCAGATTGAAGGATTATAAATTCTAAAATTTGAATCCCCAAGTTCTAACATCTCAATAGTGAGGAGGTTTCCATTTCTACTAGATTAAATGTTTGAGAGGCTAGCTTTGAGTTATCCCCACATTTTGGTTGATACATGTTTTCCCCCATTTCCTTCTTGTTATTGATAGATTTCAGGATTGTTTAAGAGATATTGGTTTTTTGGGTTGGCTTTGAAAAGAGGTGTTCCATCATAAAAGATTGTGCTACTTTCTCAGCCTCAGATATACAATAGGCGATTTGGCAGTTGATCAATCTATTATTGGTGTACCAAAAAATGATTCAATCATATACAAGGTTAAAATAGAAGGTCTCTCAAGGGTCTCTTTGCAGAGTGAGGGTAAGGACATTAGTACCAAACTCAATGGTGTATAGTCCACAAAGGGTTCCTCAAGAGGAAGTTTCTTCTAATTTCTTACATTTCTACCTCGGTGTTATAGCACAAATTTTCACACCTATGCATTTGTGACATGGCCTTACCCTTTTCTTAGCTTGCTAAGCAAATCCCAAACTTTCCTCATAAAAKTTACTTAAAAAAATTTGACTTTTGTTGATATCCATGGGTTTCCTTTATGAAAAAYGCAGGCATCCACACCTTTCAAGATTGCAACCCRTGGATGCCCTAAAAAAATATGAAAAATATAATATTTCCACAATTTCAGGTGRGTTTTTTGGTTGGGATAATTTCCCAACGTCCCTGAGCCCGTACTAAACAAAATTAAACCTCCCCAACCTCTTTGGGATGGTATWAAATCACCACTGAAGGAAAATATGAGGACAAGTATGATGGTGAAAAATTATGCTGGTGAAATTTAGCAAGCTTCACTAATCCCTTCATTCTCTGAATARCATCCCCTAACCTGGAAAATCCTTTTCCAGTATTCCTTCCTCTCYTATATAGCCATAAGGTGTGTTCCTATCCTTATTGGGATATCTAAGGAAGAGACTCATTGCTAAGTTGATGCTCGAAGGACTTGTGGAGAAACCTGGGAAGTTAKCTCTAAAGTAGTGCAATAAGTCGAACCAGATTGTAACAAACTTTCACATACTGTTAACAATAGAAGATTTATCTTTGCCTCCCAACTTGTGTTCATTTCAATGTTATATGTTGTTGTTTCTCATATATTCTTTGAATTATACACATAATATATGCTACTTGAACCTATAACTACCTTCTTGCATCACTATCTTGGTTTCCTATTGTAGGTTGGTTTCGGTAGAGACCAGGAGCGCTTCAAGAACCAGGAGTGGGATCAACATCAACAAAGGGTTTAAGGTTCAAGTCCTATCCTCTTTCCTTCCTTTCTCTCTCTTAGTGAAAAAGAAATTATTTCTTGTTGGCATGCTTTTTTGTGAGGGTAGAGTTTGGTCTTCTTATTTCAATCTTGCTCTATTGTGACTTGACCCAAGGTCACAAGGGAAACATCACTTAATCAGAATTGGTGACCATACTGGGGATTCTCCTAGTTTGGGTCTTTTCTTAGGGTTTCTTGTTTTCTCTTGCTTTTCTATGATTTTCTGTGTTTTTTAGATTTCTTTGGTAAATATGTAGCCTCTTAGAAACTTTTGGTAATTTTTTTGGAAGCCCCCTTCTGGAGTGGCTTTTAATTTTTCAAAAATTTCTAGCCCATCCACAAATTTCCCTTCTTTACCCCGTGGACATCCTTGTTTTTCCTGTGTATGACCTGCAGATATCTGCGAGTCTTGATGCACATAGTCGCGAACTTGTGTAAAATTGAGGGTTTTAAAATTTTTATCTCACAGTCTAGAATTTTAGGTTGGTCCTTCGTCTTTTCCTTAGCCTACTGGGTGGTTTTCTTGTTTCTTTTTTCTTTCTGAAGTCTTTAAAAACTTGTTAATAACATAAAATAAAATAAAAGGATCTTGCTTTTGTTGAAGTCAGTTCTTGTTTATAAGGTTTTCAGGTCGATTGAGAGGTCGGTCTTCTTTTCCAGGGTTGCATGTCCATTCTTTCTTATTTTTCAATTACTCTTGGTTGATTACTTTCTTTCTCTATTCCTGCTTCTCCTTGTTTACAAAAGAAAAATAAAATTGCATTTTTTTTTCATTTCATTTCTTTTAGACAAAAGAAAAAAAATATACTTGTTTGTCAAGTTTCTTCTTTTCTTCAACCCTTGCCCTAGATTATTGAAAGGAAAGATTCAATTAACTAGCATTGAATTTTCTTTGCATTATAGTTTGTTTTGGTAGCGGTATCCTTTTTCAAAGATAAGAACCTTTTCAATCTTGTGAATTCTTGTTGGCATGATTTTTTGTGAGGGTAGAGTTTGGTCTTCTTATTTCAATCTTGCTCTATTGCTCTATTTTGTTTTAAATCTTGCATCCAATTTTTTTATTTTTTCATCATTGAAAAGAAAAATAATTATGTTTAAGCATTGTTGCACGCCTTTTTCATTCGAAGAAACCGAATATTGAATTGTTTTCTTAGTTTCTTTAATTTTGGGGTCTTTCATAAACACCATTCAAGTTTCATTCGATCCTTTTGTTGAGTAAAAAGAAACTTTAAAATGAACGATTAACTAAATATTTATTAGACATCTTCACTTCTATAGGGTACACGAACGATTTTAGTCTAGGGATTTGGTTTAGGGTGGAGAGTAAATTTCTCCAAGGCCAAAAAAAAAACGTCGAAGTTTGAGCTAGGGAGAGTCTAAATCCAACCATTGTATAAGTATAGTCGAGAGCATCCTCTAACACATGATATAAACACAAGGTCACGTGAAGGAGAGCTGAGGAGAGACCCATCTAGAGCTTAACTAAGCATAGAGAAAATATCGTATATTGGGGGTTTCATTAGTACCCATACCTCTGTGAGAGGCGGTGCTTTCAAAACTTTGGGCTTAGCTACCCTTCCCATACGTTCGATCTCAACTGTCGATTGTACCCGCCAGATGTTGACTATGAGTTGGTGACCTTAGTGGCTATTCCTAGGGATCTCAAGAGGTGACTACATGGGTTTGTCTTGGTACCTGGGGTGAATTTTGCATCACACTTTTCAGTACTTCTAGAGGGTTCCCCCACGAAGCATGGGTACTTGCACCAGATAAGGCTGGTTAGTGGAGGTTGGGATAACCATTTCTCATTCCTTCATTTGGTGTTACATGGGACTTAATCAACCCATGCCTCTGTCTGGAGGGCCCTTTACCCTTCCTTGTGACTATTGCGGTGTTAGGACCTAATCCATTTGAGTAGTAGTATTAACGAAGCTTTCTTGTATTTGTTGTTTCCATATAGGATTTTTTTTTTCTAGTGGTGTGCTTGGAAATCATAGACTTGATTAAGTTGGTGTGGATCATGGTCCCGTGATTTTTTGACACCTCAAAGTGGCTGACCAATTGCCCCATAGATCGAGGAGAATTCAAGGCCTTCTTCCTGAATAATAAATTAGAAATAATTCTCCTTTGCCTCCTTTAAGGATTCAACTTGATACATCCATAAATTTTGTGCCAAATCATTAGGCCGAGATCATATACTTTAAACCTCCAAAATTTCATGCTTCAAAACCAGAGGAAGTGATAGTTGAATATATTGGAGCCGAAGAATTCACTCTACATATCAATCCTTCATTGCCTTGGACATATCCATTCCCTGTGGTACAAGTCCCACATAACAGATCATGTCTCGTTGATAGTATCCCTCTTCATCTGGGCACTATGGATGGAACTACACCATTGTCTATGTTGGTAGTCCTTGCAACTCCCTCCATGACGATTGTCACTGGAGGGATCCTTCTTCCCAGTGTGTCTAGTAAAATGATTGTTTCAATTCATTCAAATGTCATCGCTCCGACCAGCAGCATTCCTTTGTTTCTCATGTTGATGTTTTGGTAGTTGTGGGAGGTATTAAACTCCATCTGTAACCTTTGAATTAGAATAGAATATTCTGGAAGAAAGAGAAACATTAAATAGATGTTAGAAAAACTAGGAGAGGATTCAACCTCAAGAGAAATAATATTAAAGTAATAAACACATCCACAAGGAAAATTCATCCTCAAGAGAAATAATATTAAAGTAGTATACACATCCATAAGGAGAATTCGACCCCATTTAACTGGAAAGTTTATTTTAAATAGGCAGTTTCCTATTTAATTTGTATACACTCACTTAGCAAGTGCACAAGTCTAGAAGACTGTAGTTGTAGCTAGAGGTGCGCAAGTCTGGGAGTCGTATCTACAGCTGGAGGGGGTACAAATATGGAGGAGTAATATAACAGTTATGGGTATTTCTCTTGTGTGTTTCTCTTGTAGAAAAGGTACACTCTCTTTGTATGTTTATTGTGTTGTTTTTGCAGCAGTTGTGGCTAGGGTTTATTTGTTGGTTCTGAAGTAGGCTTGCTGGAATTATTCTAAGTAAAGGTTAAACTTATCGGGGGTGGCATGTGTGTCTATGGTTGGGTGACAATAGTGTGATATTTTCTATGGTTAAACGAGAAAACCCAAATTTTAACATGGTATCAGAGTTGGTTTCCTTTGTTGAGCACTTACTAAAACCTTCAAGAAGGATTCCTAAGTAGGGCGCACCTTTCCCCCAGATCAGATCTCCAAAATTATGAATTTAAAAAATTAGGGTTTCCTCATAAAACCCTAGGTCTGCAATGCCACCTGTAGTTTCACTACCAATTGCATTTGTAGTACTAGTTACAATTGTAGTGTCAGTTGCTTCGTGCTAGTTGAAACACCAGTTCCAGTGTCAGTTGCTTTGTGCTAGTTACAGCACCAGTTCCAGTGTCAGTTGCATCACCAATTGCAATGCCAGTTGTAGTTCCTTCGGACCAGTAAAGTTTTATGAAATGTTGGGCCTAATTTTTGGTTTTCCTAGTATGCCTTACCCTAGCACATCTCCAACTATCTTCATATTGCAAGTTGGAGCACCTTTAACTTTTAGGATTCGTCATTTCTTGTCATTGTTTGTCACTCATTCCAAAGGTATGTACTTCCATGTGTTTAAATTGTATCATTATCTTAAGGGTGTTTGCAGGAGAAGGGATCTTTTTTCTAAGAAAAAATCGTAGATCGAGAGGGATCTCAGATCCAACACATTTAGAGGAACAACGCACTCCAAGTTTGATTGTTTTGATATGCCTCTAGTTGTTATGGAATTATTGTGATCTTATGAACATCTAGTTGTATTTTGATCTATTGAAGTTATGATTATGATACTAACCTTTGGTCAAAGTTGAAGTTATAATATGACTCTAGTCAAAGTATTAGGTTGATTAAGGTTGAGATTTTTGAGTTTACTTGCATTATATTCCCTAACTCATATTTCTATCAAGAAATCATATTGTCTTAGTACAGGGGATAGGTTGGAGATAATATTTGTCATCTTGAGTGAAGGAAACTCGGAAGAAAAGAAACAACACTCATTCTTGAAGATAAGACTCCAGGTTCCAGGTTTGATTGATTAAATTGATAATTTTTCAATTTACACATATCAAGCTTAATAATTGCTACATTACAAGTAAACACTACAATTGTGACATCAATCCTTGAAAGGTTCTATTACTTCTAGACACAATGAATACTTGGTAGCATGTGAGTACTATTGATATAAATGCTTATTGTACTTTTTTGCAAGATGAAATAACATCTCCTCTAGGAGATACTTCTTGTTTTTTTCCCACGCAGGTCACTTTGGTAACGATACGTTGACTACCATGAAATTTATTTTTATTCTTGTTAACATAGATATTCTCTTATGAAAATGCTATTATATTGGAAATACATTTTCGCTTGTTGTTATTGTCTCGGGAAGGTGATCTTGTAAATTCCATGGAGGTTACCATGGAAATATTGTTGTTCTTATTTACTTGTTCTAGGAAGGTTACCGTGAAGGAATGATTGGTTACAACACCATAAGATTGTTGTTCTTATTTATTATTATTGTATTTTTTTATTTTGGCTCTTGTTCCAAGAAGGTTAAAAGTGATATCTATGAGAAGGAATTATTATGACGATTGTTATCGTTATTGTTTTTATTATTATTATAAGAGTATTATTCTTGTCTATTGTTTTCACTTGTTGTTGGTCTTGTTCTGGGCATGTCACAGGTGATAAATCTAAGGGAATATATAGTGACGGTTGTAGGAGGAAACCTATTAGATGGTATCTAGTTTGAGACATGGAGCAGACTACCCATATAATAAGTTGTATACTCGACCACATACATCCATGTACCTAAGAAAAAGAGGATGAAGAAGGGTACTTTTGAAAGATATGAAGTATCTCATATGGAGATTGATTGTAAGGAGAAGAAGGTTCCAAAGACGACCGAAAAAATAACTCTAGTGTAGTTTATTACTCTTCAGATCATCAAAAAGAGTTAGTATAGCCAGATGGGCCTACCTAGAATCATTGTAGTAACAAGGAAGAGACCAACATGGTCCCGTGACACTTTGCAGGATGCAAAGATATATAGAATTGATGATCCATATCATGAGGAGAAGATGGCTCCACCAAGTGTTGATACAAGAAGCCACACCAAGTACTAGCTCAAAAGGACCTAGAGTTCATAGGGAGTCAACCCTCACGATCCAATAGGGAGAAGAAGCCTCCCTAGGACCATTCATAGGATACTTTAGAGGAAATCATCACATACATAGGGAGAAGATGGTTCCAAAGATTATATAGACTCATAGAGAATCAGTGGATTAGAGAATCTCATTCATAAATTATTCCTCCTCAAATTCATATGGGATAGAGAGACGACTTCTAGGACTGACAGACAATTTCCATGAGTCAAGGAGACTAGATCGAAGCTTCACGGGATTCGAGGAGATATGATACCTCGTGCTTGGTATGAAAAGTTAACTGAACATCTTCTCAAGTTGAATTATAAGCATTTCAATCTAGATGATGCAACTTTATTTGTTAAGAAAGTTGGAAGATCGGTTGTATATCTAGTTGTCTATGTAGATGATTTTCTTATCACAGGAAATAATGATTATTATATAGCATCTATTAAAAAGGAGTTGCAGAAGGTTTTTGATATGACAGATTTGGGATTACTACATTATTATCTAGGGATCGAAGTAGATCAAAAACCGAAGCACATTTTCATTTCTCAGAAGAAATATATTGGAGAACTATTGAGCAAATTTGAGATGAAGGATTGTAATCATGTTTCTACTCCAATGGAGAAGAATTTAAAGCTTAACTCAAATGAAGGTAGTGCATTTGAATATCCAACAAAGTACAGACAGCTTGTTGGAAGTTTAATTTATCTTACTACTACTCGTCCTGACATAACTTTTGTTGTAGGAATACTTTCCAGGTTTATGCATCATCCCTGTGAAGGTCATTGGACAACAACAAAATGAGTGCTCAAATATTGAAAAGGAACTCAATCATATGGCATCAAATATTCTAAAGTTTCAGACTTCCATCTCATTGGTTATTCAAATTCTGACTTTGACGGAGATAAAGAGCATGGGGTGTCTACTTCAGGTTATTTGATGAATCTTGGATCAGCAGCCACCACTTGGAGATCACGAAAGCAATCAGTTCCTGTTGATTCTACAACTGAAGTTGAATACGTTGCAGTAGCTCAAGCCACAAAATAAATCATTTGGCTTCGGAAAATTCTTGAAGACTTGCAGGAGAAACAAATGAGTTCAATGCCTCTGTTTGTTGACAATACTTCTGCAATACAATTGGCCAAAAATCCTAAATTCCATGATCGAACCAAACATATCAACACCAAATATCATTTTATTCGACATTATGTAGAGGCCAAAACCATTCATCTCAATCATTGTTCCACTTCAGAGCAAATTGCGGACATCTTTACTAAAGCTTTGGGTCGAGAGAAATTTGAAAATTTTAGAATGATGTTTGGGATGACAAATGTCCCTTCGGATTAAGGGGGGAATGTTAACTAATCCGTAACTCCCTTGTTAACTAATCCATAACTCCATAACTATCTATCTGCCCATAACTGTAACAGTTTGCAACTGTCTTGCAACTGTCTACAATTGTTCGCCCATACTATATGTATTCATTTTTCATTAATAAAAACATCTTTGTGCTTGGTGTGAGCTGTGGATTTTTTTTATCTGGCCTGTGTACAGGGAAGTCATTGGTGACTTCCAAATTTATCTACAAGATAAAACATGGTGTTGATGGAAACACAGAGATATACAAAGCTTGATTTTTGGCCAGAAGATTCTCCCAGCAAGAGGGAGAACATTATGAAAAGTCACTTAATATAACAGTCAGAAGAAGTATACATAGAGTAGCCACAAGATACATGAGAATAAGTCTTATGTACACAGATTGAAGAAAGTTTTTTATGGGCCTAAGCAGGAACCTAGGGCATGATATGCCAGATCAGACAGTTTCCCGATGAGATTGGTATTTACCAAGAGTAAAGAATATTCCAACTTTTACTACAAGGTTTTGGATGGTGGACCAGTGATGTGAGAATGAAATATTTATATAAGGAGATGAGAAGCTCATCAATGAAAGGAAGAGGAAGCTTGATACAAAATTCGAGATGAAATACCTGGGTATGATGCATTATTCCTTGGGTCTAAAGGTAGGGCAGAAACCAGATGAGATTTTCCTGTGATAAGGAAAATATGTTGTAGAGATTCTGAAGAGATTTGGAATGATGGATTGTAAATCCATGCCTACACCGATAGTGATGAATCTAAATTTATTGAGTGATACATCTTTAGATACAGTGGATGCTACCATGTATATACATATGATTGGTTCGTTGATGTACTTATCGAACACAACGCCATATATATGTTTTGCGGTGAACACATTTAGTCAGTATATGGTTGAGTCGAGAATTGTTCACTTGATTACAATGAAACATGTGATGAGGTACCTAAAGCATACAAGTGATTATGGACTCATATATACTTCAGATCGTGAGATAAGCCTACAGGACTTTACTGATTCATATTGATCCGGTAGTGTTGCAGACCGAAAGAGTACATATGGATGTTTCTTCGGTATGGGATCAGGTATGATCTCATGGTTCAATAGGAATCATACTAGTGCAATGCTCAGTACGGTTGAGGTAGATTATATAGTAGTTTGTTCAACTAGTAGCAAAGCAATGTGGCTTTGGAGGCTGCTTACAAGATTATTTGATCTCGAGTTAGAAGCAACTTGTATCTGATTTGAAACAAATATTTATGTGGAGTTGATAGAGAACCCAGTGCTTTCCAAACATATTGAGATCTGGTACCATTATATCAAATATATGGTGTAGAAGGGAGCAATGAAGCTCTAGTATGTCGCTACAAGATGAGTAGATAGCAGATGTGTTGACCAAGCCTTTGTCAAGGGTGAAGTTTGAGTACTTCAAGGACAAGCTTAGAGTGGTTCTAAATGACTTCCCCAAGTGTTGGGAAGTGTTGTGTTCCTTATATAGCAGGAAGTGTTTCCCACACAGCGGGAAGTGTTGTGCTCCCCAGGTAGTAGGAAGTGTTGTGTAAGTGTGATGGATTACATATGCAACTCTAGGTAGCAGTGTGGCATAGAATGGACAACAGGTGGTTTATGATCGAGAACTAACTGTTCCATGAGTCAGGGTGATGTGTACGACTACTCCAATGAAATATTATAGTACGCCGAGTTACTGCTACTCCAGTGAAATAGTCTAGTACTCAGAGGGATACTTGAGTGAAAAAATTTGGTACACCGAGTTACTGATACTCCAGTGAAAAAGTCTAGTGTGTAGAGGGATACTCCAATGAAGTAGTTTGGTACGTTGAGTTACTGCTACTCCAGTGAAATAGTCTGATACGCAGAGGGATACTCCAATGAAAAATTATGGTACATTGATTTACTGCTACTCTAGTGAAAAAGTCTGGTACACAAAGGGATACTCTAGTGAAATAGTTTGGTATGCCAAGTTGCTACTACTCTAGTGAAGGTACTAGAATATTGGAGGGGGCACAAAAATTCTGGGAACAGTAGCTACAATTGGAGGGGGCACAAATCTAGAGGAGTAATATAGTAGTTGTGGGTATTTCTCTTATGCGATTCTCTTGTAGAAAAGGTATGCTCTCCTTATGTGTTTATTGTGTTGTTTTTGCAACAGTTGTGGCTAGGGTTTATCTGTTGGTTCTGGAGTAGTATTTCCATAATTATTCTAAGTAAAGGTTAAAGTGCTCGGGGGTGGCATGTGTGCCTATGGTTGGGTGAAAATAGTGTGATATTGTCTATGCTTAAACGATCACACCAAAATTGTAATAGGTCGTTGGTCCCACTCAAGCTATGTGTGTAGTTTCATCTCTACCGTCAACAACAAATTATTTTCCGTATGGTATGTCATTGATGGATATGATAAATATGTTAATGGCTTCTCTGTCAATGTCCCATGTGTCAAGTGTTGGTTCAGGGAGCATTTTGGCTCCTTACTAAAAATTTCCTTAGGGCATAGGTCATATTCCTCCATCATCCACATTCATGGAGAGCGAGGTTTTTTTGTCTTTTAGCCCTAACCCCACCTAGGGTTGGGGAGATTATATGGGTAGTGGATCTAAATATGATATTATGTCATCCACTTCAACCTCGTTCACTCTATATGGTGGGTTCAGGAGTAACCCTTTCACCTCATCTATAGGTTCGTTAGGGGCCAATTCATCCCAAGGTCAATCCAATCCCATACAAGGACATTTCTCCTCACATAGGATTTCATTGGGAGGTAACCCTCTCCAAGGCCAATGGAATCCCATGAAGTGGGAAACCCCTTTCCCAGTCAGTTTAACCCCACGCCTATAGTCTTTCTTGCGCAAGAGGGGTTTGTTTGGGGAAACCCCAGTTTTCCTTTTGGGAACCAGATGGGTGGAGGATTTCCCCTATTCAACCAGGGTTAACAAGGATTTATCCCAAGCCCTAGTCCTTCCATGAACTCTTTCTGGTAACTTGGTGCCAGTTACAATCCAGGGTCATATTTTTTAGGTTGCTCATCAGTGGATCTCGTACCCTAGTCTACCATTTATGGAAACACTACATTTTCCAGGCCTATTCAAGTTGATGAATGACCCTGCATTTTCTAGGCCTGCGGTCCCAACCAATTTACCTCCGGACATACTCAAATTCAAAGGAAAATGTGGTAAATATCACAGGACCACGTGACGACATTCCATTTATGGTGTTTGTCTAATTCATTGAATGATGAATCGATTTTCTTGTGTCTTTACCAACACACTCTCATTAGGGGTGCTGCCAAGTGGTATATAGAAATAAAAAGTCAAATATATGCCATTTTTGGTGACTTAGCCATGGTGTTTCTTAACCACTTCCAACTTTGTGTTCAGTATGATGTCGGTACAAAATTGTTAGCCAACTTTGAACAAGATAAGGCTACACACATTTTTTTACCAAATTAGGGAATGGAGGAGACAAAGGAGCTTGATTAAAGAAATGGTTCCACCAGGGTTTTGTTCTCTATTAGTTCTTGAAATTATTACTCCCGTACATTTCAAAGGACTTTGCGACTTCGTGAGTATTTTTTGAAGAGCAAGCGATTTTTAGGGTGCAACAGTTAGAGCTTATTTACTCTCAATCTAGCATGATATATGAGATTTTGCCAGACGCGTCGAGGTCTACTCTTGACTTGGAAAATAAAAATCCAGCTCCACATGTTGATGGAATTGTGGGTTCCGTGCAAAGTAAAGCCACAGATATGGTCACAAATCAGATGCAAAACTTGGCTATCCAATAGCCTGTGATTGGTCCGAACCCTAGCTCGACCACCCTCTCCATCTAGTCATCGGATGTACATTCAAAGACTCAGAAGAGACCTCAACAACCTAGATATAGGAAAGGAAAGGGTAAGAAAGGTGGTGGGAGCAATAATAAAAAATCTGATAAGAATGTTGAAAGGGAAAGATATGAAAAAAGGAAGGTAAAATTCCCTTTTAAGCTTTGTGGGGATGATCATATTACACATCAATGTCGAAAAATGGAAGAATCACAATTCCTTATGAAGTTGAAACAAAAACAACAACAACTCATTATGTTTTAAAACCCTTTCCCACAAGGGAAGAACTTGCAGGGTGGTTCTTTCAACCTCAACTAGCAAGGGGGAACGTCAAATGCACCCCAGACTGATGGATATGATGGATTCATGAGAGTTCTTAGTCATAAGAAGCTACAAACCATCGACCTTAAAACTATAAATCATGATTATAATAACCCAGAGTTGACAAACAAAGGAAAAAAGGCTTCAGTGGATCAGGTGCCTCTACACATAGAGAAACCTAAGAAAGAGACAATGTTGCACATACCTAAGGGTGTATACAAATGGAAAATGCACAACCCTAATGCAATATCCTCCCCCAAATATTATATCATAGAAGACTTGGCTAAAACCCTGTGTGCAATGTATTCTTTGGAAGTACTCCAAAGTTTCCCTGCACAATGCACCGCGTTATTGTCCGCCATAAGATTCGGTGAATCTACTATTCATCTCGTGACGAAGTTCGATGCCACTGATGTTAAGCCTTGCATTCCCTATCATGTGTCCTTCCATATCAATGCCATTTATAATAATCATTTGAACAAGAGGATCGTCGTTGATGAAGGGGCTTTGACATGCGTAATGTCCTTGCCTTTTTGGCAAGTTATTAGTTCTCCAGAGCTTACCCCTTCCCTAACTCACTTGATGTCTTTCGATGGAAAATAATTTTGACCCCATGTTATTATTTATGCTTTTCTATTCATGTTAGGAGTAAAATCCATCTGTGTAGAGGTTGAAGTAGTCGATGTGTCATGCGACTATAACTTGTTACCTGGGAGGAGTTGGTCTTACACCATGACTGTTATCGTCTTGTCAATGTTTCATGTTATATTCTTTCCCCATGAGGGAATAATTGTAACCATCGACTAGGTGGATTCTAACCTTTCCAAGGCCACGGCTAACCCAGGATCCACAGTTCCATGGATCAAAAACTCTCAATCAACAACTAAGAGTATCGCTTGTGGGATGTATCCTTCTCTCATGGGATATTTTAATTTTTCTGCACCGATTTCATATCTTCAGTCTACCCTAATCATCTATCAAAATTATATTCCAGCGGATTTCACTTCGAGAGTCTCTTCATTTAGAACATCATATTTACATGACTTGTGGATGCTACCCCCGTCGTGCAATGTGGGTAAACATTGTGTTAACATTGGGATGGTCGTACCTTTGTCTGCAGTTGAGGTCACTTACCAAACTATTCAACAAGCCACTGTGGATCCCGATAAAACTCCTTTATTGACAGAGGATGATGATATTTTTCTAGAGCCTATTTGGGCTCAAAATTATTCAAATTCCCAAGATTGTCTTGACACTGTCTTACCCTCAAATGAAGATATCATTGACACAATTACTAGAGCCGAAATTCCCTAGTAGGATATGCATCACAGATTGTATTTACTCCCAGAGATCGATCGTATGGAAAAGGGATAATTTAATTCAGTTGTGAGTAGGAGTCTCGATCGGAAAATGAACCCCTTGGCCGAACACAGTGTCTATGTTGAGGGGAACATGGAAAATATATCAGAAACCATCTCGATTAACATTTATAATAACCCTAACATCGTTGAAAACATCTTCATTGGAGAATAATGTTATAAAGATTGTATTTTGCAATATATGATGCTCTTTAAATAGTTTTGAGATGTGTTTACTTGGTCATGTGAGTAAATTCCTGGCATAGATCCTAAAATAGTTCAACACGATATTCAAACCTATGAGAATGTCAAATCGGTTTGACAAAAGTTGAAACCAATAAATCCTAGGAAGGAAACTCTAATCAAAGTTGAGGTAGAGAATTTTCTCAAAGTTGGTTTCATCTATCTAGTCCCTTTGATGAAATGGGTTTCCAACCCAGTTCTGGCTGATAAGAAGCAAGGCTCAATTCACGTATGTATGGATTTTTGGGATTTCAACAAAGCTTGTCTGAAAGATAACTTCCCAACACCATTTATCAATCACATTTTAGACGAGTTTGTGGGAAGTGAAATATTTTCATTTATGGATGGTTTTCCAGGTTATAACCATATTGAGATCCGACCGAAACACCAACAGAAGACATCTTTCATCTATCCTTAGGGAACTTTCTCTTATAATAAGATTCCTTTTGGAATTAAAAATGATCGCACCACGTTTCAGCGGGCCATGTTGTTTTCCTTCCATGATTTGAAGTACATAGTGGAGATCTATTTGGATGATCTTATGGCTCATTCATGGAAAAGATCTTAACATCTAGTACACCTCCACCTCGGTTGTGAAAGGTTTCATTACTATCGAATCCAATTGAATTCCCATAAGTGAATTTTTTACGTGAATTCTGGACATATTTTTGGATTCATCGTTTCGACGAAAGGGATAATGGTTGACCCCTTGAAGGTTGAGGAAATCACTCAGTTTCCTCCCCCGCATACAATATGACAGTTTCAAATCCTACAAGCAAAGGAAAATTTCCTTCGATGGTTCATACCTAACTATGTCAATATCACAAAAGGATTCATGTGCCTTTTGAAAAAGGGGGTCTCATTTTGTTGGGATGAAGCAGCACAACATTTTTCGATGCATTAACGAAAGCCTTATTTTTGACTACTTTATTGTGTCACCCTGATTATAATCGATATTTTTTTTTATATTTGGTGGCAGTCGAATGTTTGATTTGCATGGTTCTGGTGCAGGATGAAGATGAGATCCAAGAGAATGTTATCTACTACTTGAGTCGCACTTTGTTGGGTCCCAAACTTAAGTACTCTCATGTCGAGAAACTGGCCTTTGCATCATTTCATGTTGTTCATCATCTTTGTCATTACATTGTTTTTCCTAAGAAAATCATCATTGTTGATGTTAATCTATTTCAATATGTTTTGACTCGGAGAATTGTTGGTGGGAAGTACAATAAATGGATTGTGTTGCTTCAATAATACGACTTGGATTTTGCCTCAGCGAAATATAAGAAATATTTAGTCTTCATCAAATTAATGTTAGAGTTTTTGGTTGAGAATGAGGAAGGCAAATTCATCGACTCATTCCATGATGAACAAATCTTCCTCATCTCTTCGTCTGACCCTGGGTACAAAGACATCCTTATATATCTCCAGACTTTGAAGTTTCCCCCACAATATTCACAATATGAATGATGACAGATTCTTCATATGGCTAAAAACTATCTCATTATCACTGCACTTTGTATTGAGGATGGGTAGCCTCGATCCTTCGTCGTTGCCACACTCATGAAGAAGCGGAAGTAGTATTAAATGACTATCATGGTGGAGTGTGTGGCAATCATCTATCAGGGTTGGAAACAACCCAAAATCATTTTCTCATCGGTTATTTATGGCCTACAATCTTTAAGGATTGTGTTGAGGTGGTCAAGAGTGTCAAGTTTTTACAAAGAATATGTGTGTGCACCCTGCTCCTATGTTTCCTATCATTACCGTCGACTCCTTCACCAAGTTGGGGGTATAGTTTATGACATGCCACCCAACTTCATCTAGGGCATATCGTTACATCATAGTGGTCATAGAATACTTCACTAAGTTGGTTGAAGCCATGTCGTCATTTGCGAACGATGGGGAAACTACGACACTTTTCATTTTAAATCAAGTTATTGCTAGGTTTAGGGTTCCGAGGGAGATTTTCAGTGACCATGGTAGTCAATTTCATAACAACATGATGTAAGAGTTAGCATTAAAACTAGGTTTTAGGAGGGAGCTCTTGCCTCCCTACTATCCTGAAGCTAATGGTCAGGTTGAAGTCGTCAACAAATATTTAAAAATGATATTGAGATGAACAATCAAATCAACCAGAATGAACTGGGACTTGATGGTATATCAATCATTATGGGCGTACCAAACCTCAATTAAGACTGCAATGGGTTTCTCACCTTTTCAACTTGTCGATGGAGTTGAGGAAGTATTTTCAATTGAGTGAGAAATACCTTCACTCAAAATCGTTGCTAAGATCCTCCTAAATACGACTCATCTCAAAGAATGTCTCATTTACCTTGAGAAACTTGATGAGAAAATTTATGAGAAACATCGATATGCGGAATGGAAAATGAAGAACATAAGAAAAGAGTCAAGTCTCAGTATGACAAGTCTGTTTTTCCTATGGTTTTCTCTGAAGGAGACCTTTTCTTAGTTTATGACCAAGACAAGGATGCCCTAGGGGAAAGTAAGTTCAACCATATGTGGTACAATCCATATATTGTGCAACGGGTGTTGGAGAAGGGGTCTTATGAACTAGTATATTTTGAGTGGAATGCGTTGTTTAAGACCAAAAATGGGCTCTACCTTAAAACGTACTATGCTTGAGCCTCATGGCTTAGGTACTAGTCCTTTTGTAAATAGTTTTTATTTTTGTACATAACTTTACTTTGAGGTTTCACATTTTTTGTGTTAGTGATTGTGTGCTTATACTGTGTGGTAGATGCCTGAGGAATCATCAATTTATATTGGATACGTAGATGGTTCTAGTCACCATTCTCAGATCTTGGATTCCACATCTTGGATGATTTATTAGAATACTAAGCAGATAGTGTCTATTGGAGGTGTGTGTCTCAAATAAAATACCAATAATGTTGTCGAATATAGCATCATTATCGAGATTTTACGAGATGCTTTGTCGCATGTAACTCGATGCCTTCACATATTTTTAGATTCTCAATTGGTGGTATCACAATTGAATTGTATATGTTGGATCCATGATTCGATCTTGTTTTGTCATTTCCTTAGGGTATGTCTTTTGGAATGATTGTTTGGATTCATTACTTATGAGCATGTTCCTAGGTGTGCTAATATGGTAGATGATGCCTATGCCAATTATATTTTAGATTGGAATTTGTCACATTAATCACATAAGCACACATTTCACACATGTAAATATTTGACATTTGCAAGTAAAAATACAAAAATAATGCACAAAAATAGATATGTGTGTGTTTGTGTGTCCAAAATGAGGTCCATGGTACAAAATTTGGGTTACTAGCCCCAAATCTATATCAATATAAAATGGTCCTATCAGAACATAATAGTCTAGGCCTGAGGTCGATGAACCCTGTCATAGCAAAGTACGACGTTCACTAGACATCAAAACATATGGACCCATGTTCGAGGTACTCCTACTATGTGACATTGCATCCCTACATGTAGGTCGTCTATAGTATCCATGGGGATGGAACGTGTCAGGGCCTCCAAGTTCCTTCCCATGCTATGTAGAGTCCTCCTTGTATCCTTGATGGGCCCGACCTTCTCTCTTCCCCAACGACTGTGCCATGCAATGTTTGTTGGTCTCACAGGTGCTCTATCTGCACTTTTGAAGAAGCACATGATAATACTTAGGATCTCACCAAAAATATAGAATAATTTAATTTGTACATCATGGAAGGTTAGGTAAGGTATAATTACAAGTAGGTTAAGCATCCATATTTAGGACAGGTGGGGGCCCCATTTATTTTGGCTCATAAGAGCATGAAATAAAAGGGGGATTTGTTTTAGTCACAATAATTGGAGACACACTGGGAGAACCAATTATCTATTTCATTGAATATTTAGGGCTTCAAATTCAAATATAACCATGAAACCAAGCCCATATTATTGCAACAAGAATTTTTGTAATTATGGTTACCACATTAATGTTCAACT
>ML863280.1:7435-19508 GCA_009831015.1 Picea engelmannii
TGTCCGAGGTCCTTTTGTATGCTCCATCGGGGATTTATAAGTTTGACTTTGGTCCAAGATTTCTATATGAGATTTTGAAAAGAAAATGACTCTTTGATGAATTGGAATGAAATAAAGGATTGCTTTATGTCTCATCTGTCTTGACTATCATCTTAGTGTCTTTACTTCTGTTCTTACATTTATTTCAGCAACTGTTATGTTTAGAAAATTACATAAAAAGTGTATTTCCAGCAAGCTTTTGTTAATAAAAGACTAGCCTAAGCGCTCATAATTAATAATTGTGAGTTAGGATGCTATTTTTGTTGGATATAAACATAGGGTGATATTACCGTCTACTTTGATTTATCCAAGTAAAGTACGAAAAATGATTGAGTAAGATCATTTCATATCTTTTCCTCAACAGAGTCCTTGAAAAATTTCAAGAATTCAAAGATCAGGTTGAGAACATGACCGGAAGAAAGATAAAGGTACTAAGGTCAGAGAATGGAGGAGAATACACCTTCAAAGATTGCAACAACTTCTGTATTGAAGCATGGATCAAGAGGGAGTTCACAGTTCCTTACAACCCTCAACAAAATGGGGTTGTAGAGAGGAAAAACATAACTATCATCAAGGGAACCAAAGAAATGATACATGATCAGATTCTACCTATGACTTTATGGGAAGAAGCATGCATGAAAGAAGTGTATCTTCAAAACAAAATTCCTCATAAGATCTTGAAGAACATTACTCCAGAAGAAGCCTTCACCAGAGGGAAGCCTGAGATTGGACACTTCAGAATATTTGTGTGTCCAATATATTTTCATGTACCCCCAAAAAAGAGATCCAAGCTAGAACCTTCAGGGAGAAAGGGCACATTTGCAGGATACAGTGAATCTTCAAAGGCATATCGGATCTACATTCCTGGTCAAAGACAAGTTGAAATAAGTAGATATGTTACTTTTGAAGAAGAGATAGCCTACTAAAGATACAAGAATCTGAGATGGAAATTGATAGCGAGACAATGACTTCTCCCCCTTCATCAGTTCAGAGGGAGACAAACATTGTTCCAATTGATCCAGTTTTTCCAGTCGATCCAGTTGTTCTAGCCGATCCAGTTGCTCCAATAGACATGCCCATAGATATTACAGTTGGACATAAAAGGCCTTCTTGGGCTCGACAAACTCTACAGGAAGCAGAGGGACATAAAGCCCCTCAAAGAATAAAAAAAGAGAGAAATATACCGAAAAGATTCACAAGCTACCTTTCGAACATCACCCACATCATTGACTTGGAGCCATCTTGTCATGGAGAAGCTTCAGGTGAACAAGTATGGCAAGATGCATGGGATGTTGTTCCAAGACCATAGGGAAAGTCTATATTGAAAAATGATGTATGGGATGTTGTTCCAAGACCATAGGGAAAGTCTGTAGTGACTTCCAAATGGATTTATAAAATCAAGCATACAACTGATGGAAGCATTGAGAAATATAAAGAGAGATTTGTAGCCATAGGGTTCTCGCAAGTAGAGGGAGTTGACTGTGATGATACTTTTTCTCCAGTAGCCTGATAGACTTCCATTAGTTCTATCATTGCACTAGCTACTTCCATGGGTTGTAAGTTATATCAAATGGATGTAAAGACAACCTTGCTCAATGGTGAAATTGAGGAAGAAGTTTATATCAAGCAACGAGAAGGATTCGTTTTACACAATGAAATATCTCATGTGTGTAGGTTAAAGAAAGCCCTATATGGACTAAATCATGCACCATGTGCTTGGTACAAGAAAATGGATGGATTTCTGATCAGTTTGGGTTTCAAGAAAAGTGTTGCTGATCCAAACCTATATTATCAAATTGATGGCAACGAGTGCTTGATCTTGGTCCTATATGTGGACGACCTTTTCCTCACCAATTCAGAGAGACTCATTGCTGAATGCAAACAAGCATTGACTGCTAATTTTGAAATGAAGGACTTAGTGTTGATGCATTACTTCTTGGTACTAGAAGTATGGTAGAGATCAGATGAGATTTTCCTGAGTAAAGGAAAATATACTATGGAGATACTGAAAAAGTTTGGTATGACAGAATGCAAATCCATGCCTACACCAATGGTGATGGATTTGAAGAAGATGAGTGATAATGATTCATGAGAGATTGATCCACACTTGTACATATAGTTGATTGGATCATTGATGTATTTGGTGAACACCAGACAAGATATTTGCTATGCAGTGAATGTGCTTAGCCAGTTTATGAGCCAACCGAGATAGACTCACTGGATAGTGGAAAAACATGTATTGAGATACCTATGAGGCACAATTGTTTATGGCCTAAGATATGCCTCTAGTGTAGACTTGAGCCTTCATAGATATGTTGATGCATATTGGGCAGAGAGCGCAGTAGATAGAATAAGCACCTCTGGTTGTTGCTTCATTTTGGGGTATGCCATGGTTTCCTGGTGTAGCAGAAAATAAAGTTCTGTGGCATTGAGTACCATAGAGGCAAAGTGCATTGCATTGAGTGTAGAATTTCGTGAAGCAATGTGGCTTCGCAAACTTCTGACAGATTTATTCGATCATGAGATTGATCCTACTAATATTCATTGTGATAACCAGTGTTGTGTGAAGCTCTCTGAGAACCCTGTGTTTCATGATAGATCGAAACACATCGAGATAAAATATAACTATATCATATACATGGTGTAGAGGAATACAATACATGTGCAATATCTTCCTACCCATGAGCAGATCACATATGTCTTCACCAAACCGCATGCCAAGTCAAAGTTCGAGTATTTCTGTGAGAGACTTGTCCTGGAGGATAATTCCTTCCTAGATGAGAGGGAGTGTTGATGATTATAGCTACATGAGACATCCTCCAAGACACAGACCTGAGAGAGATCCCATGAGATGGGTGTGTGGTTCCTATCTAAAACAGAACTATAACGTTGTGTTGGCCTCCTCCTTACATAGAGTTGAGATGAACTCCATATAACTCTCCTGTGTAACACAATTTGAAAGGATATTTGCTGAGATAGACGTACCTGTGGCTGAGCACATGTGAACGTGTGAATTCTCATGATGTGGGTGCTTCATTCTTAGACATAGATGAAATGATGTATTAGCATCCTCTAAGCAGAGAGTTGAGATGATGAACTCCAGATGACCCTCCTGTGTAATGCAATGAGAAAGAAGATCTGTTGATTTGGACATGCCTGTGGATGAGCACATGTGAACGTGATCCTAGAGGTTGAGCACTAGTGAGTGTGGTTCTCTTGTGAGACGCAGTGTGATAGAGAGACATCCTTGTGGCTAAGCACATATGGATGTGCCCCTAGTGGCTAAGCACTAGTGGGTATATAAGATCCCTTGCTATATTGTTCAAGAGTCAGACTTACCTGTAACCCTAATTGTAATGTAAAGGGTATAGGTCAGAACCACCTTAATGTAAAAGATAATTGATCTAGAAATTATTAATTATATTGTGAGTTATTGAGGTCGACCTTGTTGTGCCAATAGACACCTTTGTTGATAGGTTCAGTCTAATATAAGTAAAGGTAAATTCCCCATTGAGGAAACATATCTTAAGTGTGAGTTTGGAAATTTAAGAAAGTATATCTTCTTGGGAAAAGTGTTTGTTATCGCACAGTTTGTAGCTCAGGTTAAAGGCTAAAGGATAGAGGCCAAACTGGCGTAACAAGAACCTTCCCCACCCAATTTCACCTCAATAGGAAGGTTCTTTCTATTTAGGGAGGTTAACCCAGGGGAGACGTTCCCGAAAACCTGGGGTTTTGAAGAGGCTGAGGTATAAAGTCAAGGTTAAAGTTTCCTCCTCACAGGTTACCACCAAGGTTAGAAGGTCTGACTAATTAGCCAATAAAGAAGTGTATGCCCAAAGAGAACACTTGCCCGGAACAAGACAACAATAAAGAATATATGCAAGCTATGATTCAGTGGGTTAGTACTTCATATGACTTTCTGATATTAATTAATAAGCAATGTAAAACAATAGATACCAATGAAGTCAACGTTTTATCAATCAACTATGGAAAAAGCATCAATTCATTAATAACTATCAAGATGATCAAGCCAACAATGCATCCAATGAACACTTTACTCAATAAATGCTTTAAATCATCATTCAAATGCTTATCATTAAAAATGGTTGCGTCAAGATGGATTATTCAATGGTGATGTCAGCCTTATCTAGGTTAGTTTGTTAGTTAGGGTTTCAAAATTTAAAGTTTTGAGAGTTGTTTTGGACACTAGGACTTCAACGTTGGAGGCTAAAGATCAGTGCCTTAGGGTATATGGAGCCAAACAAGATAAGGGCACAAGGTTTTGAAAGGATGAAGACTTAAAGACAAGAGGGAAGGGTTCTAAAGTGCTGCAAAGGCAGGGCCCTAAAATCAAAACCCTAGGGAAAAGAGGCTCACTCCGGTGTTTCTTAAGCAAGGCCTCATGCTCTTTCCTCCTTCCTCAGGTCAACTTGGCAAAATGGCTAGCATAAATGATAAATTTAACTAAAGGATGAGGTGAGAGAAAGTGTTGTAAAGACAACGCTTTCAAACCCTAGAAGATGATGGCCCTAGGTGTAGATAACCTAGGCCTAGGACGTCACCCCCTTTTCAACCTATAAAATTCAATGCTAGCTTAAGGGAAGAAGCAAGATGAGTGTAGCAAAGGCTAGGCTCAATCCTTCTTCTGCAATGGTCGAAATATTTCTCTCTAAGGGGACATGAAACAAGGACCTACTTGTATGCTTGTTACCTAGGGTTTCAAATCAACAATTTAATAAGAAAATGCAAGAAACTAAACCTACAACCATTCAATCAAGAAGTTTTGCAAGAAAATCACTTACATATCATGAATAAAGCATGTGCAAACCCTAGTTGTAAACCTTCCTTGGAGAGAAATGCCAAAAGATGCCAAAAAATCCTTCCAATAACAAGTGTGCCTCACTTAGAAAGACAGAAATACCCTAGGAGGGCACAAAAATCAGACCTCATAAGTGTGAGTGAGTTGTGTCCTATTCAAATGAGGGAAAAACATCCTCAATATATAGCATCTCATGACCTTTAATTTAAAATTAGGTCATTAAAAATCGTTGACAAGGCTAATAACCAAAATCATACTGTTTTTACATTAAACTGTGAAATAAAACCCTAAATGAGCAATAAACAGGATGTCAAGCCCTTCTGAGGGAGACGTTGGCCCTTTTTAGGGAAATATGCAACACAAGATGACAAACGTTGGCCCTCCTTGGGCCTCCAAACTCTGTCACACGTGCCAAACTGCTCTGTCAAGATGCCATACACTGAAGGTGACGTCATGGCTCCTAGATGACGTCCTGGGGCATCAAAAGGGACACGTTCCACCTGCAGTGGGTCAACCCCCTTGGGCTGGGCTCAGCCAAGGTGTCCTGGATGAAAACATTCTCCTTCTTCTCTTGTGAAAAGGCTCGACCAATCACTGTCCTGTCTTTGCCCCTGATGGGGTCCAACAACCATCTGATGGGCTCTTCAGCCCCATCGAGGTCCGAACTAATCATCTCCCCATGTGTATCGATCCACTTGGTACTTGTCCGTCAGGCATGGTCCTACACATCAAAAACTTCACCCTCCATGGGCTCATTAGTCACAGGGATCATAGCAATGTCAATCATATTTCATCATTAATTTTATCAAATGCATGCATAAAACCCCTAACATATCATCCAATAGCTCAAAGACATTACAATGACCTACTACACAAAGCCGAAGAAAAAGACAAAACGCCCTATTGGGCCAACATCTATAAGAAAAGGAAAGCTTCTAGAGGATATTATCCAAGCCATGTAACACGAGGTGGCTTGGTCAAAGGATGTCGAGACATACAGGTAGAGTGAAAGACATGGGTGATATTATCCGTGGGTGCCTTTGTAGGAGGTGAGCTGTACCTGTCATGGATGTAATTCTTTCCAAGCCCTTTATTGCCTTTATTATTTATTTTATTTATTACTTTTTCTTTCTTTTTATTTCAAGGTCTAACTAGAGGACACTGCCTTGGTGTGGTGACCAGAGCTGACAGTGTTAGCCGCAAGTACTTTCGCAAAGATGATAAGGTTGGCTCGTGATGAGACCCCCTTTCCCTTGGCCATGCAACCAAAGGTCACTGCCCTGGCATGGTAACCAGATAATGGCAATGTCATACTGCTAGGTACCCATGAATATAATGGGCTAGCCCATGATGAGACCCCCCATCCTCTTGGCTAGGTCTTGTTTTGTCATTTTCTTTGGGTCCCTCTTGTCTCTTGTTGAGAGGCTTTTTATTGCCTTCTTGGGGATCCCTGGGCAAGGCATCTCTAGGTTTTATTTTTTATGGCTTTTATCTCTTACCAGCTGCTTTTACCTCCTGGGCCTTTAGCCCCTTCTTCCCACAAGATAAGGTGTAACCCCACAAACAGGTCATCCTCATGTCCGAACTAGGGGAATGGGATAGATGTGTGGGAGATAAGATGTAAGAGTGTTGATATGATAGGAGCGGATGATGGCCCTTCAAAATCCCCCCTGGTGGCTAACCAAAACCTATGGGTACAATCTTTCTAGGGTACCCTGTCAATTCCCCCAACCATGGTCAAGTGGGTCAATGTAAGATCTAAGCAGTCGTTAGAAATGAAAGGAATTTGATGCATATATTTGAGGGTTATAATGACCAAATATGACACATACCATGATACCTGGACCAATTACCTTATGGAGCAAGAGTCTTCTTCGATACAAGACCAAGCCGAAGGTGATGGATGCTGCTACTGCTGACAGGACAAGTTTGATGAAGAAGAAGAAAGATGGGCCCTCCAGAGCCATGCTCAGGTCAATCCTGCTCTCGGTACACCATGTCTAGGACCTGTGGGCCTCGAGACATGATCTCCTAGTTATCCCTAGAAATTGGGGATAACAGTGTTCACCTCTATTGGGCGCTAGTATTCTAGGGTTTGTGAGCACCCTTTTGTGTGCTAGGTTTTTATGGTGGTGGAGGTCTTTGTCTTGAAGAATATAGCAAAGGATTGGTTGTGTTTTCTTCCCTTGTTGAGAAGGGTTTCCCAGGATACTTCTTGTGTACTTGTGCATGGTGTTTCTTCTTGTGATCTTGGTTTCTACAACAAATTTTTTATGGTTTAAGTAAAATGCTAAAATGGAATGAACTTCATGCTTAAGCCTTGGCGATTGAAAAATCAACATTGATACCACTGATCTGAATTATTTCCGGAACGAAATGAGAGCAGAGATATAATAAAGAAATGTATAGAGATATATCAAATATCCAATAATATAACAGAGATATATCAGAGATATAACAATAAAGACAAAGATACAATAATACACAGTTTATATTAATGAGCGAAATGTACAAAACTGTAGAAATACAGAGTGAAAGACTCGTTAGAATGGTGGCAACTTATCTCTGAGAAAAGATGTGATGGCTACGCTCATTCACAAGAAGATGGATATTAGAATGAAGCTTTGAAGGCATTTTTAACATAAATAAAATTCAAAACCCTAACCGCAGAATATGAAAAGCCAACATTTTTGTGGACACCGTTTTGGGTAGTTTGGTGTATCAACTTCCTGGGGGCATAAATTTGGCATACGATATTCGTTTGGGGAACATGATAGCTCGTTTTAAAGGTATTCACGAGGAGATTCATTTCACAGGCTCAATCAGATCCTTTGTTTATCTTTTTGGTGCTCGAAAAAATGTCGTTTAGGCCCTCAAAATGGCCTCAAAAGTTTGGGACTCGAAAAACTGCTAAAAATAGTAAATTGCCAACAAATTGTTTTGGGCCAGTTGGAATAGGTGGGTGTCCATCGATATCCACCTGTATCATTCACCACCTCCAATTCCTTCGTCGTTGTATAATTCAGGTTTGGTAATATGTTGTTGTTCAACATTAACAATATTTCTTGTTCGACTTTCCACTTCACCCACAATTACAAATATGACACTTAAACCCACTACAAAAAACACAACTTTGAGCTCCATATCTACTAACTCCAACACCAGAGCATAGAATAGAGAGAACATAAATTGTATAATTAACTTTGAAGATTCCTTAACTCCAATCCCCTCTGGACGCTACACCCTTTTAAAGACATGAAAGGAAGGTGATAAATATGATATGTGTGCATTCCCAAAGAAATTGTATGAATTGTGATGTTTATATAGGATTCAACATGAGCTCCACTCCTACCTTTACCTTTTTCTAACCTCACTGTCCCAAAGAAAAGTCCATGACTATTTTCTTTGCCTTAAATTTTTCCAGCTAGAACACTCAATAACCACTCACAAAAATCCATGGGATTTTTTGAACTCACCATGGAATTCATGTATGGGTCCTAAAGTCTTCTCTCAACGCCAAGCTAGTCAAAAATTTCTAATGCAACTTATGATAGACGGTAATGGGAGACTTTTGATGATATAAAGTAGGGATGGACAATGGACTCCATTGTTGATGCATGTTCGATATAAGCACTTTAATACGCCTGTCATACCTTCACTATTGTTGTATAATTTAGTGCAATAAGTAGAACAATGACATTCAAATTCAAATTTTCAAGAGACAACATACATTCAATCGATATTTTTCTCAAAATTATCACAGTTATTCAGGCTTACAATGTCGGAAATTATAGAAATAGTTGGTTTTCCACTTTGTGGTCTCAATCATGTATAACACCGAAAACACATCTGTCTTTTTTGTTGGAAACCTAATCCATGCAGAGAAGGAATATGAAACGAAAAGTGAGTGTAACGATCATCGAAGTCCAAGCGACCTCTTGGAAGATGAATCCAAAGGTCAAGATCAATGTATTTATACATGTATCATATTAATGAAAAACATGCACATTCATGCTTATCCTAATTTGTGTGTCTAAGAGTGGTATCATAGCCCATAGATTTTAGGCTTGAAACATGTTATGGTAGTTGTCCATATATAACACCATGTTTTCTCCCAAGACTTTAATTATGCACACACTTCATACGTTAATAATATGAGGCAAGTAATTGTGTTTTGATTTAATGTAAACACCAAACTGTTGACTAAGAGGGAACAAACTTGATAAGTATTGGCCATGATACACCAGAGGAAATTGATGAAGTAGAGGATTGATGGGATGGCTGAGTGAAATGAAGATGAGATGGATCAGTGAAGAAAATAGGAAGCTTGCACATCAAGCTTATCTATGCTTACAAACAAGATAATTTCACCATCAACACACCAGACTGATGGAAGAGACCACGTGAACATTAAAGAGAAGGTCATAAATGTGGTTGGGTAGTAATGACTACCAAAATTGGCACATGCGTAGAAAGAATGGCCAATTGAATGACTGACATGAACGTACCACAAACTATCCCTTCAGATTGAAAAAGGGTGGACTACAAGTTATGTCTATAGGGATTGAACAGAGAGCTCGAGGGAATGGAGAGAGAAGAAAAAGAAGGCAATGCGGGTAGCAGGAGAGAGAAAATGGAGAAACATAGATGAACAAAGAAGAAAAATAAGGCAATGTGGGCAACAAGAGAGAGCATATGGAGAAACATAGATGAACATAGAACAAAAAGAGGGCAGTGTGGGTAATAGGAGAGAGTAGATGGAGAAACATAGATGAACAAAGAAGAAAATGGCAGAGAGACGAACAACAAGGTGCAGAAGGAAAATGCATTGATTATGAAAGAAAATGATAACTTTCTAAAAGAAAATAGGAAGCTTGTCCAAGTTGATGATGATCACCCTGAATAGAGATGACCTGGATTCCAATCTAAAGCAATAGTGGGCTACAACTTGGTGCTTACTAGAAATAAACCGACACTGGTAAGGGGAGGTTGCTGAGGGACTATTAAGCAGAGAAGGGACTTCCTTGTGGAGAGGAAATCTAGTTGAGAAACCCCCTGATAAACCTATAAAGACCCAGAGATCGGCGAGAGGTGGAAACTTGTATTGTGTCAGAGGGAGAAGGAGAGTAACCTTCTCAGATCATCACAGACTTGGATCCCTTATGAGTCAGTTTCCTTGGTGGTATCATGGCTTGGCACGAGGGTGGCGTGTTATAGGAAGTGACTACAAAAATGCCTAAGGTTTGGAGGAAAGGCGTCCTCTCTAAGTCGGTTGGATTGGATCATTCCTTTATCAGATAAGTGTTCATATGTATTGAACTGACTGAGAATGACTTATGTGATTTCTTAAGAATATAATAGTTGTGTGTTAGTGCATATAAATGTTTGGATCCAAGACACTGTTTGTATACTTATCCTATTTCTTGAATGCAGTAAGATGAACCATGTTGTGATGTGTACTAACGTTTAGTTAAATCAAAAAATGAATGAGTGTAAACTGATACCGGTTCAAATAACCTATACATTCCCTGTATAGAGAGTTTGCGACAAAAGTGAGGCCTTAGCCTTAAGTTCGACAATTTGTAGAAGCCCATAACCATATAGAGTCCTAGAGAATTGGGAACCGAGGTCTAGAAGGACTATGAAATTGGCTAAGTCCATAGAGTGGAAAGTATGGCTCCATAAAATCGGTGTTGGTTAATGAAGGTCCTCAATCATTGATCTGAAGAGATTGCAACCATTGATTGGTGGGTAGTTAGAGTCACCACATTGGAGAGATCCCTCAGACGCTGTGGAAAAAGGACTCTGAAAACAAACCTTTGGGAGTGAGATATTGAGAAGAAAATCTCATGTACCGTGAGAATAACTCTGAAGAAAATGGTTTGAAAGTCTAGCGAGTATGGATCATAGATCGGAAAGTGGAGGTGATGAATTCTATTCCATTGATAATTGTGGTTCCCATAAGTGAGTTAGAAGGGTGAGAGATGACGGGGAACGTTAGGGAAAAGATGCAAGTCAATAGTTGATTAGGTGGTGAGGTTAAGCGCGAGCCTAGCTGGCCCAGTGTTGACTACTCTCGGAGTATGACTTTGATGGATTCCGATAAATCCTCTGATGGGCTAGAAGTGCAAGTCCGATGGAGGAAAGATCTTGACCATAGATAAGAAAATGGAGAGAGGGCACGATAGTCGTTGATTTGTTGTGAGCCATGTATAAGTTATCATAATGAAGGTTTAACTTCATGACTGACATGGATTTCCAACATAGTAGCTGGTGTTAGTTTAGAGTGACAGGTGTCACTTACCCATAAGTGGATGAGTCGAGTTGGGTCTACCTGGTGGGAGAACCTTAGGCTTTGAATCAATATCAATAGTCTATTAGGAGATTTCAACTTACGCTCATGACCGTCCATTAAGGAGAAGGTATATTCCTTGATACCCTGGTCTCGAAGTAAGGAAAATACTCGAGTTGTTCTAGCTCCGAACGGATGGAATCGAAGGGGAATATTATTCGATACCATATCTGTTGGAGGCAAATCATAAGAGAACTAGTAAAGAGTCTGAGTGATAATCTCGATAGTTCTGTGTGGAGCAGACTCACTTGATGGCATAATTTCACAGGCACAACCTAGGTGCAATGTGGTCGTCATGAAGGATGGTGAATGTATAGAGGTGTCACGTGGACACCACGTGTCGATGGTATATAGCTCGAAGACCAAGGAAATTTATAAAGGCCATAACTTTCAATATGGGAATCAATTTCGAGCTAAATAACCATCATTGGAAAGCTGTTGATGAGCAGAAGATGATGAATCTTTAAGAGAGGGGATTGAGATGACTAAGAAAAGTGGTAATTACTATACCCCATCCCTTAAAAGGACACATAGGGGGTAGGGTGTGTTACATAGTGGCATAAGAGAAAATTTCAAACCCTAGGATTGAATGGGTCACTAAGACCATGTAAGGTCACTCAAAAAGGGATTTATGTTGTTTGAAATGCCTGAGTCAAAATATTGACATGAAATGCTAAATATGATTGTTGTTTCAATACGTAGGACGAATTGAAAAGGCTCATGGAAGTTAATGCTACAACATAGTATGGATGACCTCTTGCACCTCAGAGATGAAGAATTTGATGGCCAAAGGGATATGGAAACCCCTATAGATTTGATGGCCACAGTGAGGATTCTAAAGGTGGATAATGAGAGGCTTATGA
>WSFP011420274.1:0-23069 GCA_009831015.1 Picea engelmannii
AAACACTCTCATAGACCTAGGGTTAGCCATCAATGTTATGATCATTACTACCTTGGAGGAATTACAGTTAAAACCTCTTCTTAGACCTACCCCAACTATTTTGGAATTAGCAGATAAGAAAAAGGTTATACCTAAAGGAATCTTGGATGATATCATAGTTACATTAGCCTCATGGGAGTACCCAGTAGACTTTATTTTCATTCATTTAAAGGATCCTAACAAAAGAAATCCTGTTATTTTTGGAATACCTTGGTTGGCCATAGCCAATGCATTTATTGGTTGTAGAAAAGGAGAAATGACCATCTCAAATGGACTCTCTATACAAAAGCTCACCATATACCCACCAGCTCAACCTATCATGGAAAATATATGGTGGATTGAATGTCCATACGAGAATGAGGACTGGAAAGAACCCGTGTTTCCAAGTGATCATTCCTTGGCACTTCAGGAGCAAACAATAGAAAATGTGCTAAACTAGTTTATTTCTTCTATCACGTGTGTTGATTTTCCACAATCGTTTCCCCAATTCGAGTACATGTTTGGGGAAGAATTTCAAGAAAAATTGGACCCATCAATTTTGTCTTCAACATTTTTTTTATCTTTGAGATAGATGAGTCTTCCACATCTTATACCATTCCCTATGAGAATAGTCTAGGGAAATTTCTACATATAAATTTTGGACTAAATGCAGACCAACAAAAGTAGTTAGTAAATGTCCTTAAAGAACAATTAGGGGCATTCGCCTGGGAATACACTGACATGAAGGGTATACACCCTGACACATGCATTCATCGCATATATACCCAGGGGTAAGTAACACATGTTAGGAAACCCCAAAGAAGGATGAACCTGGCACTCAAGTATATAGTAAAAGAGGAGATACAAAAGTTATTGAATGTCAGATTTATTTATCCCATCTCCGATAGTAAATGGGTATCCCCGCTTATAGTGGTTCCAAAGAAAGTAACTGGGAAATGGAGAATTTGTTTCGATTTTCGGGACCTTAATAAGGCCACTCTAAAGGATTATTTTCCTCTTCCTTTCATTGACCAAGTCTTGGATACCCTGTCAGGAAATAAATACTTCTCGTTTTTAGATGGATATAGTGGGTACAATCAAATTCTCATAGCACCCAAGGATCAAGACAAGAATACCTTCACTTGTCCTTGGGGAACCTATTCCTATAGGGTCTTACCATTTGGGTTGTGTAATGCTCCTGTCACATTTCAACGAGCAATCCTAGGGATATTTGTTGATCTTATTCATGATTGTGTGGAGGTATACATGGAAGAATTTACAATATATGGAAATACTTACCAGAAAGCCCTAGATAGTTTAGAAAAAGTCCTTATCAGACGTCAAGAAATGAACCTATCCTTGAGTCATGAAAAATGTAAAATGTTGTCGAATGAAGGAATGGTCTTAGGACATCACGTTTCATCTTAAGGGATTAAAGTCGATCCTGCTAAGATTGAGGTAATCGACAGAATTCCACCCCCCAAGACTCAAAAAGAGGTGAGAAGATTTATTGGCCATGTTGGATACTATCGAGGATTTATTGAAAATTTCACAAAGATTGTTGCACCCATGTTTGGATTGTTAATAAAAGAAGTTGATTTTCTTTGGACTAAGCAGTGTCAAACCACCTTTGAAACTATGAAAGCTAAGTTATCTATGGCACCAGTTATTAGGGGGAGAAATTGGGCTCTTCCATTTCACATATACATTGATGCCTCTGATACTGCAATAGAATGAGTATTAGGACAGAAAGAATACCATTAGGCGTATGCCATTTATTTTGTGAGAAAGAACTTGTCCCCTGCCGACTTAAACTATACAGTTACCGAAAAGGAATTCTTGGCAACATTCCATGCCATCAATAAGTTTCACCAATACATCACAGGTTACAAAGTATTTGTACATACAAATCATTCTTCCATTAGATTTCTTATGAATAAAACCATTACCAATGGTCGAGTGACTAGGTGGCTCATGTTATTGCAAGAGTTCAATATCATCATCCTTGGCTGACCTGGAAAAGATAATTTGGTAGTTGATTTTCTTTCACGCATAAAACATGAGGGTGATGATATCCCTGTTGATGATAGTTTCCCAGATGAGAATCTTTTTTACCTCTTTGTAAATACCCCATGGTTTGCAGATATGGAAAATTATTTGGCTACTAGGAAGTTACCATCTCATTTGTAACCTCATGAAAAGCATAGAATTATCACGCAAAGTGTTAACTACTCTTGGGTTGGCCATGACCTTTTTCATACTGGTCCAAACTTGATTATTCATAGATGTGTCTGAGAAGATGAGATACTAGAAATCCTACGAAGTTGTCATGATGGACCATGTGGTGGCCATTTTTCCGACAAACGTACAACATATAAGGTGTTACATTCATGTTACTATTGGCCTAGAATTTTTAAGGATGTTGCCACATATGTGAGGAGTTGTGATAGCTGTCAAAGGATAGGAAGACCCACGTCAGCTAACGAAATGCCCTTGTGTGCCCAAGTTATGATAGAACCTTTCAAGAAGTGGGCCCTTGACTTTGTAGGTACAATTTCACCCATGTCTCGTAAGAAAAATTATATTTCGGTTTGTACAGATTATGTCACCAAGTGGGTAGAAAAAAAATCCCTATTCGGGGCTACCAAAAGGTATGTTGTTGAATTCATTTATGAAGACTTCTTTACCCACTTTGGTGTTCCTTGTGATATTGTTACAGACCAAAGCACTCAATTCACTTCCAAGATGATGAAAAAATTAACGGAGAAATATGGGATCAAGCACTGCAAGTCTTCTCCATATCACCCACAAGATAATGGTCAGGTAGAGTCCACAAACAAATTTATGGAATCTATCTTAACCAATACTGTTCAATTACACAATCAGATTGGGTTGATAGGCTTCAAAAATCTTTGTGGGCATATCAGACCACTTGGAGGAACACCACTAGGCATACCCCTTATGAGCTAGTGTATGGAAAACAAGTACTTCTACCAATAGAATTCCAAGTAAGGACTTTTTGTATTGCCGTAGAATTGGGATTAAACTTAGATGAAGCTCAGAAACAATGATCCCTACAATTAAATGAGTTGGAATAGATTAGGAAAGATGTTATCCAACGAACCATATTAGTTCAAAACCAGAGGAGCAAGTGGAATGACAAATTTATTAATAAGAAACACTTCCAACCTGGTGATTGGGTTTTGTTGTTTGACTCTCGATTTAAAAATTTCAAAGGAAAACTTACCACTCGGTGGTTGGGTCCTTATGAGGTAGTCACCGTGTATGATAATGGGGTTTTTAAGATCAAAACAATTGACAATGGACAAGTCTCCTTCATAGTAAATGGACATCGACTCAAACTTTATCACAGACCCATTTCCAAAGAAGATTTTCTATAGGTCATGTCAATTGACAAGGCATTGGCCTTAGTAGATGGGGAAGTTTCCCCTTGTTCTTGAAATTTTTTTCTGAATTTTCGACTGTACATATGTAAATAATTTGAAGTATGTTGATAGACAATTCTATAGATTTCTGTAGGTGTTTATTTCACCAAGAGTAGAAAATTTCAAGGAGACATAAAGGGAAGTATTTTCCTTCAAAAATATTTCTATATTTGAACCTTGTTGTCTGCTAAGAATCAATTGAATAATGACTTGCGGTAACTAGCCACATTTTGGAAAATACTTCCATCTTCTTTTTCTCAAGGCATGTTTTTTTGGCAGTTGCTCTTAAAACCTCCACCACTAGAGGATATAAGGAAGTGATACCTTGACTATCAAACTTACAGGTTACTCGTACAGTTTCCCCAAGAACCCTAAGTAAGTGAGTAAAGTATATTTATTAAAGAGTAACAAGGAGGTCTAATTAGCGTTTAGCCATGGAAACATCACAATAACTTAAAAAAAAAAAATGAGTTGAGCCTAAATATACCTTTTTGTTCTTTCCCAATGGTACCATCCACTACACACTAAAAATGCTTGATTATACCATATCTTTAGATAGGCTACGTCCTCTTAAGTACCCCTTACATCAGGACAATCTCTAAGGAATACAGAAAGGAGAGTCATCCTCTAACATAAATACCATCCCAATCCAAAACAAAACAAAAAAACAAAAAACATTCAGAGTTGTCTCCCCATCTTCTTGCACAAAGCAATCTTTATATTAAAATATTAAAAGATGGTGGACCAGTCTTTGAGGGTGTAAGAGGCTAACCCGCCAGGATACTGAATAGGTATGTTGGCAGCGAGTATCGGCCTATGGTATGACTAGGTAAATCCGTCGGAGTACTGAACAGGCTTGCTGGCAGTGGAGCATTCTACCTAGCAAGGATGATAATCTAAAAAATAAATAATAAATAAAATTCCTAAATCTTAAACTTGTCTTGATGTACGGCATTACTTGTAGACAAAGATGACAAGAAGTATGTATGGTTAAGATAAGGTTAATGATTTCCATAAATCTTCCACTGGGAACTAACTTTAAGATTATCTTAAGACTCTTTTGCCTACCTCTTCTTAACTATATGTAGGATGTTATATCCTATAGGTGGGGTCATATTCTAATCATCTCGTCAGACTGATATGTGAAATTTATCTCTACACTTAAAAAGTTGTAAATATTAGGCTATTGGGAGAATTGATTGGTCCCCTATATTTTTTATTGTGAGGTGTCACAATACTTAGGAGTGGGGGAGGGGTTCCATGAGATGACAAATGACAAAACTGCCTATCTATAATCCATGAGAAGAAGAAGTAGAATCTTTGTAAAAAAATTGTATATTGTTTTCATGATATGGAATATTATATCAACAGTTATTTTTTATTGAAATGCTAAAGTCATTGTGTGTTATAAGCATGTTGTACATTTCTTCGACAAACCGTTTAACTAGTTCTTTTTGTCAATTATAGACTATTAAAAAATTCATTATAGATTCGTGTTACATGCCTTGACATAGAGGAACAGATTGTTTATAATGTACAAGCACGATGAAAAGGCAAGTAACATTGGATCACTCGTATCCTATCTCTACTCTTGTTCACCATGACTATCAGAAAAGCCCAAGCTGAGTGTTATGGGTAAACATCCATTACAATACGAACGAATTCCATTTTTCACAGGAGCACCATATGGAGTTCCATATGGATGATTGGATGACGTGCCATATGAAGGATTGGATGAGGTGTGCATGCATTCTAAGTGACCACGATTGCAGGTAAAACATGGATCGTTTTAATTGATCTTCTTGTTCATTGGTAAGATGAGATGGATTACATGGCATATTGTTCAAATTTACATTTGGCAATTAAATTATATGATTTATAATGCATTTTTATGATCAAATGTCCAAGTCGAAGACTTGTACATTGATCTAATTGTCACATGATTACAATTTCCTCCAAAGGACACCCTTCGAAATTCAAATTCGGCGTAGTCATAGTCACACATGGAAATTGTGTGTTATGAATTCACCCACGAATTCCACTCTTACCACCTTGAGCACATTAAAAATCAAAAGGTTAGCTCCAATTTTCATTTCACTCATGCATGCTTGTTGTGTCACGCTCATATTATTCCCAATTCCTCTCCTCTTCCCAATTCCGCCCCTCTTCTCATCCTTCGTGATGTAACCATGCCCAAATGATACGAGAATTCCTCCTATACTGAGCTTCTGGCCATTCCCGAATTCGCAGAGTGTAGGGAAATTTTCCTTCGCGCAGGGTGGGGACCATTCTTGGCCTATATTCAAGGCCACAATGATGGCATTTCACTGCAATTCTTGACGCATATCGCACCACCTAGGCACATCCGCTCACAGGATCTTCCTCCTTCCTCTACCCCAAGAACGCTGACCGGTCCTTTTATTTCCCTATCGGGAAATTTTCACCCACAACAACTCTCCAAAAGATCTCCCTTAAGGATTGGGAAATCGGACTTCGTAGGATCACGAATCCTAATACCAATGTTTTCGGGACTTACCTTTTCCCGAACCCCGATACGGTACGCCACCTATTCTCCAAACCGACTCCTTCGCGGGCCACTCTTTTATCCTGTCGGGAAATTACGTTTCAGAGTTTTGCGATTCTCGTTGCTATGGTTCCCAAGAATCAAGAAACGCCGATTCCCGATGCACGTAAGGGTTGACTCTCCCATGTCACTATCCCCTCATCGGATTTTCGAACATCGCGAGATCGCGGTTCCTGGTGCAACATTTTCCTCGTCCCCGGGGTTCATGAAGTGCCGAATCCTGACTCCTCTCAGATCTTCTGACGCGTGTCCGCCCTGAGATCCACAGCTAGGACTTCCTTAGTGTTTCAAGACTCGAAAGGTCTTAGGTCTCTTGACTTCTGAAACCCAGATGCCTCAATATCCTGATGCCTCTCTGGGACTTTCCTCTCCTCACTGGGACTTAACCCCAGTGTAACTTCTTCTTGATCGAATGGCTGATGGGAAACCCAACATTGATCCTATGGCTCACGATCCTCCCAGGATTAACCTCCTGGTGTGGCCGTAACTTCCTCGTTACTCTGGTGGATCTAACAGCTGGCGGATTTTCACAAATCCCCTCCACAAGATCCTGACCGTCAATTCCTTCCTCCTTGAGGATTTCTTGAGAATAACCAAGTGTTCCTCTGCGCTCACTCGTCCTCCTGCGTGCAACCCTACAACACTGGTTTTAGATGCTCCACAACACAAACTCTCTGTGCAATCCTTCCTTAGGTTCTGAAGGTTTTATCCCTCTTGATATTTCTCCAACTTCTTAGTTTATTAGAAAAAGAGAACCCTTTGCACGCCTTCCTTGCGGAAACGTGCAAACACTTCAAGTGTTTGGGTTTTCTTCAACCCTGTGCACACTTGCAGTAGCAGTCCTTCAAAGCTTCTTCTCGGATTCACAACTGAGACTCTCCATTAGCTTGTGCACTCCTTGCATGGATCGTATAACCCAATTTCACTTCTGGGTGAACGAGAACAAGAGTTAAACTACATGAGCCTCCATCAACGCACTCCTTGCGAACATTTTCGACTGCACTCCTTGCAGGAATCCTCACTCAGATAGAGAAACAATTGAAACTCATTTATTCTTCCCCTCAGGTTTCAAACTCAAACATGAAATCACATACACAGCAATAAAGCAAATGCATAATAGGAAAACAAACACTCACGAACACATCATTTAACATCAACACACAGAGAACAGACACAAAACCATGGATTTGAATCAACTTCTTCTATTAATTCAAGATCTATACATGGATGTCCTTCTACAGCTCTTTGCTATTCTCCCGTGCTCTTCCTTCTTCAATAATCATGCTTATGCTACAATGTACAATGAGGGTGTCTATATCCGTTTTCCCTCCTTCTTTCTAAAACTGTCTAATCTATGAATTCAAGTCTATCTACCCGCATTAACTAGTTTAAATGCCTCCTATCTACTTCAGACGAGAGTGAGGTGCTCAAGGTATGATACAATATACAAGTGCACTTCATTTAATTTCCTCATTAATGTTCGTGCAGTAGTTTCAAGGTGTTTTCCAAAAAAAATTGTTGGACACCTTCCAGCTGTCTTCCGCTTTCCCACTGCTCGCTTGGCATGAGGGATGCTCCTGCATCATACTCCCTCGCTTGAAAACTTTCATGGGCTCCTGTCCATGAGCTCCTGCATGGTATATCCATGCTTCAGAATATTTGCTTCATTCTCCCAGCTGGCATCTTCCACTGGATGGCCCTTCCACTTGACCAAATACTCGTAGTATTCTTTCCTCCTGGTCTTCTTACTGACTCTCTTGTCCAATATGTTCTCCATCTGTGGCTTCTCTACAATCTGCATCTACTTCTACCATTGAACCCCTAGTTGTTCACCTTTTTTTCCTGCTTCCTTAGCTTTATGTGGATATAAATCTGCGACATTGAATATCAGAGATATTTCGATCCCATCCGGTAACTCGATCTCATAAGCATTTTCCCCCAATTTCTTCAAGACCTTACATGGCCCGATTTTCTTCATTTTCAATTTATTGTATGTTCCCCTCAGAGACATATCTTTCCTCAAATGTGCCAGAACTAATTCACCAACCTCGAACTGAAGTTGTCTCTTCCGCTGGTCAGCTCTGCGCTTATATTCATAACTTGAATCTAGCAGTCGCTGCTTCACCTGGACGTGAACTTCTTTCATCGCCTCTGCGAACTCTTCGGCACTTGCACTCCTAGTCGCAGTCTATTCCGAATCCCTTAATTCAGAAACTCCTCGCAGCTGCATGCCATACACAATCTGAAATGGACTTTGGCCTGTGCTCCTGTTCACTGAGTCACTATATGCGAACTCTACCTACGGCAATATACTATCCCACTGGCTGTGGTGCTCTATCACCAAGCTTCTCAACAAGTCTCCTAGAATTCTGTTCACCACTTCTATTTTCCCATCCGTCTGAGGATGATAGGAATAACTAAACATCAAGTTAGTCCCATCTTCTTCCACAGTGTCCTCCAGAAATGTCCCACGAACTTTGTATCTCTGTCCGAAACTATACTTCTGGGTAAGCCATGAAGTCGAACGACCTCTTTGAAAAACAGATTTGCGATGTGAGTCGCATCATTGGTTTTCTGGCATGGAATAAAATGTGCCATCTTGGAAAACCTATCCACTACCAAAAAGACTAAATCAAATCCTCTTTGCATCCTTGGCAATCCCAATACGAAATCCATGTTGATTTCATCCCACGGCCTCTCGGGTATGGGTAATGGTTGATAGAATCCTGCATTATGTTTTCTTCCCTTTGAATGCTGGCAAATTTTGCATCTGTTTACAAACCGCTTGACCTCTGACCGCATCCCTAGCCAAAATTATGACTCGCTCAGCTTTGCAAATGTTTTTTCATGACCAAAATTCCCTACCAATCCTCCGCTGTGTTTCTCCTTTAATAGATTCTCCCTCATGGAGCAATTTGGAATACACAATTGATTGCCCTTGAACAACAATCCTTCCTCGATCACTTACTCTATCCAATGGATTCTGTCTCTAAGAACTAGATTCTCAACTGCTTCATATGCCTCCTTGAAATCCTGATCATGTGCATACATGTCCCTGAGATCATCAAAACCCAGCGTTTTGACTCTGAACTCCTGCAACAGCAAACACTTCACGTTCAAAGCATCAGCCACTTTGTTGGCAGTACCCGAAATATGATTAATTACAAAAGTGAAATTCTACATGTATTCGACCCACTTAACATGCCTCTGATTCAACTTCTCCTGTTGAATCACAAATTGTAATGCATGGTTATCACTATACAAAACAAATTCCTTTGGAATCAAATAGTGCCTCCATTTTTTCAATGTATGTATGATGGCATAGAATTCCTTATCATACTTGGAGTACTTTTCTTTTGCCTCATTCAACTTCTCACTGAAATATGCAATCGATCTGTCCTCCTGACTCAAGACTGCCCCTATGGCAAACCCACTTGCGTCACATTTTACTTGAAACATCTTTTGGAAATCTGGCAACACCAGAACCGGTTGTTCCGTGATCTTCCATTTCATCAATTTGAAACTTTTCTCCGCCTCTTCATTCTAGTGAAAAGATTTATGTATTTTCTTGACTGTATCCATCATCGCTGCACTAATCCCACTGAAATTTCTGATGAACTTCCGGAAGAAACTAGCCAATTCATGAAAACTCGTCACCTCAAAAATATTTCTCGGTGATGGCCAATTTTTAATTACTTCCACCTTATCTGGATCCATCTTCAATTCATTCGACTATATAATAAATCCCAAGTAAATGAGTTCTTTCTTCATAAATGAAGATTTCCTCATGTTAATCAACAACTTCTCCTGCTGTAGCTTCTTCATTAGTGCAGCTAAATGCTTCAGATGTTCCTCCTTTGTTTTGCTGAAAATTAATATGTCATCTAGATACACAATGACAAACTTCCCGATGAATTCCCTCAGGACTTCATTCATTAACCTCATAAAGGTACTCGGCGCATTTGTCAATCCAAACGGCATGAAAATCCATTCATACAGTCCTTCATTGGTTTTGAAGGTCGTCTTCCACTCATCGCCTTCCCTCATGCGAATCTGGTGATATCCGCTTTTCAAATCAATCTTTGAAAAGTATTTTTCTCCACTCAAGCAATCCATTAAATCATCCATCCACGGAAATGGAAACCTGTGCCTGATGGTTATCTTGTTGATGGCTCTTGAGTCAGTACACATTCTCCAACCTCCATATTTTTTTGGACTGAGTACCGTTGGAATGGCACACGGGCTCAAACTTTCCCTGACCAATCCTTTGTCTAGTAGCTCCTGGACCTGCTTCTTGACCTCTTTATTTTCTTGCAGCATCAACCTGTACATGGATTTATTCGGGAAACTAGATTATGGTATGAGGTCTATATGATGACTCACACTCCTCATCGGTGGCAATGAATGAGGTAATTTGTCCACCCCGATGTCAGCGAACTCTTCCAGTAGTTCCTGAATTTCTCCTGGCAAATCGTCTACTCTCGTGCTAGTCAAAACGATCCTTGGTTTCCTGACCACAAAGAATTGTGGATCTTCTTTCTTCTTCACCTCCGTAAGAATCTCCTTTCCACTCATGAGGAGTACAGTATTTCTCCCTTCTATTTTTACCTCCTTATCTTTTATTGGAAGCAACATGTGTGTCCTCCCATTATTCTCTAGAGTATACGTATTCATCTTCCCATCATGAATTACGTTCCTGTCATATTTCCATGGTCTACCCAGCAATAAATGACAAACATCCATAGGAATGACATCACATAAGATCTTATCATTATATCCACCTATCTTGAATTCAACCAAGCATTGTTTAGTAACAGTTACATGGTGTCCTTTCTGTAGCCACGAAACTCTGTATGGTCTTGGATGATCAGTCGTCTCCAGCTCCAACTTCTCTACCGTCTCTGTAGATATGAGATTATCCGTGCTACCACTGTCTACGATGACCTTGCATACCCTATCCTTGGTTTTGCAAGCAGTCTTGAAAAGTCTTGTCCTTTGGACTGAACTCTCCACCTCCTTCTCGAGTGTCAAAAGGACTTTTCGCATCATGAGTGATTTTTTGCCTTCTGCATCTTCCGCTTCAACATCTCGCCTTTGTGCCTCGGTGATGTGAGATTCTCCTCCATCCTTCTTTTTATCTAGACAGTCATAAGACTTGTGCCCATTTTTTCCACACGTGAAGAATGTGATTACTCCACCTCTTCCTCTTCCTCTACCTCTGGTACGAGGAAACATGTTATTATCAGCGTATCCTCCGCTCTGCTCTGTATGTTTCCCTCTCTGTTCAGCATATTGCCCTCATTGTGAACTTCCACCTCTCTCTGTCCGAGTCTGAGGTTTCTTCCAGTCGTCCTTGGGCTGCTGGTATTTATCTTGGGCAATTGATTTTCCTTTGGGCTGACTCCTACCTCGGCCTCGCTGACCTTGCTTACGGCTCAACTTCTCTTCAACTTTCAAAGACATTTGATAAGCATCCTCTACTGTTCGGATGGTTTCCATACTCATTTCATCCTGAATCTCATATCTCAGGCCATTCATATACCTAGCCACTTTTTCGTCATTGCTTTCACGATGACCTACCCTGATATTCAACCTGTAAAATTCCTCTGTGTATTCTTTTACTGTCATCTGCTTCTGTCTCAGGTTCTGCATCCTCCTGAACAGAGTGATTTGATAATCCCTCGGGATGAACTTTGCCTTCATCTTTGCAATCATTCAATCCCAACTTTTAATTTTCTGCTTGCCCTTGCAGCGTCTATCTTCTTGTATCTCGTCCCACCATAATGTTGCGTGTCCCTTCAATCTCATGACAGCATGCCTGACTTTCTTATCCTCTTCGACATCTTCATAATCGAAGTATGTATCTAGAGCTCTAATCCAATCTAGAAGCTCTTCCGCATCTAGATTCCCCTCATAAACTGAGATTTCCATCTTCATTTTTGCACCCATCCGTGCAATAGCTTTGATTAGACGTTCATTGGCTGCATCCTCGGCTGCAACTTCTTCCCCATGTTCAGCTTCAACTTCACCCTCTGAATCGCTAAGATCCCCCGCACTGGTTGTGCGTCTTTCCATTGTCTCCATATCTTCAAGTCTAGCTCGTAGATCACGTATCTCTCTTTCCATTTCTGGATTCTGCACTTTCCTACCCCTTCTCCTCGGGTTTTCTCTTTCCTATGGATCGAGTGACTATCTATCCCATCTCCTTGGCGGCATGGTGAATTTCCTTCTTCTCTGCTATAGAAAGCAAAGAAATTTTCTTTCTCTGATACCACCTGACGCAGATCGCACCACCCAGGCACGTCCGCTCACAGGATCTTCCTCCTTCCTCAACCCGAAGAACGTTGACCGGTCCTTCTATTTCCCTATCAGGAAATTTTCACCCACAACATCTCTCCAAAAGATCTCCCTTAACGATCGGGAAATCTGACTTCGCAGGATCGCGAATCCTAATACCAATGTTTTCAGGACTTACCTTTTCCCAAACCCCGATACAGTACGCCACCTATTCTCCACACCGACTCCTTTGTGGGCCACTCTTTTAGCCTGTCGGGAAATCACGTTTCGAAGTTTCGCGATTCCCGCTGCTATGGTTCCCAAGAATCATGAAACGTTGATTCCCAATGCACGTAAGGGTTGACTCTCCCACGTCACTATCCCCTCGTCGGTTTTTCGGACATCGCAAGATCGCGGTTCCTGGTGCAACATTTTCTTTGTCCCCGGGGTTCACGAAGTGCCAAATCCTGACTCCTCTCAGATCTTCTGACGCGTGTCCTCCCTGAGATCCATAGCTAGGACTTCCTCGGTGTTTCGAGACTCGAAAGGTCTCATGTCTCTTGACTTCTGAAACCCCGATGCCTCAATATCCCGATGCCTCTCTGGGACTTTCCTCTTCTCACTAGGACTTAACTCCAGTGTAACTTCTGCCTGATCGAATGGCTGACGGGAAACCCAAAAATGATCCTACGGCTAACGATCCTCCCGGGGTTAACCTCCTGGTGTGGTTGTAACTTCCTCATTACTCTGGTGGATCTGACGGCTAATGGATTTTCACGAATCCCCTCCATGAGATCCTAACCATCAATTCCTTCCTCCTTGAGGATTTCTTGAGAATAACCAAGTGTTCCTCTGTGCTCACTCGTCCTCCTGCATGCAACCCTGCAACATTGGTTTTAGATGCTCCATGGCATGAACTCCCTATGCAATCCTTCCTTAGGTTCTGAAGGTTTTATCCCTCTTGAGCTTTCTCCAACTTCTCAGTCTCTTAGAAAAAGAGAACCCTTTGCACGCCTTCCTTGTGGCAACTTGCAAACACTTCAAGTGTTTGGGTTTTCTTCGACCCTACGCACACCTGCAGCAGCAGTCCTTCAAATCTTCTACTCAGATTCACAACTGAGACTCTCCCTTAGCCTGAGCACTCCTTGCATGGCTTGTATAACCCAATTTCACTTCTGGGTGAATGAGAACAAGAGTTAAACTACCTGAGCCTTCGTCAACCCACTCCTTGCGGACATTTTCCACTGCACTCGTTGCAGGAATCCTCACTCAGATAGAGAAAAAATTGAAACTCATTTCTTCTTCCCCTCAGATTTCAAACTCAAACATGAAATCACATACACAACAATAAAGCAAATGCATAACAGGAAAACAAACACTCACGAACACATCATTTAACATCAACACACAGAGAACAGACACAAAACCATGGATTTGAATCAACTTCTTCTATTAATTCAAGATCTATACATGGATGTCCTTCTACAGCTCTCTGCTATTCTCCTGTGCTCTTCCTACTTCAATAATCATGCTTATGCTACAATGTACAATGAGGGTGTCTATATCTGTTTTCCCTCCTTCTTTCTAAAACTGTATAATCTATGAATTCAAGTCTATCTACCTGCATTAACTAGTTTAAATGCCTCCTATCTACTTCAGACGAGAGCGGTGCACTCAAGGTCTGATACAATATACAAGTGCGCTTCATTTAATTTCCTCATTAATGTTCGCGCAACAGTTTCAAGGTGTTTTCCAAAAAAATTTGCTGGACGCCTTTCAGTTGTCTTCCGCTTTCGCGTTGGCTCGCTCGGCATGAGGGATGCTCCTGCATCATACTCCCTCGCTTGAAAACTTTCATGGGCTCCTATCCATGAGCTCCTGCACGGTATATCCATGCTTCAAAATCTCTGCTTCATTCTCATAGCAAGCATCTTCCACTAGATGGCCCTTCCACTTGACCAAATACTCATAGTATTATTTCCTCCTAGTATTCTTACTGACTCTCTTGTCCAACATGTTCTCCATCTGCGGCTTCTCTGCAATCGGCATCTGCTTCTGCCACTGAACCCCTGGCTATTCACCTTCTATTCCTGCTTCCTTATATTTATATGGATATAAATCTATGACATTGAATATCGGAGATATTCCGATCCCATCTGGTAACTCGATCTCATAATCATTTTCCCCCAATTTCTTCAAGACCTTACATGGCCCGATTTTCTTCATTTTCAATTTATTGTATGTTCCCCTCAGGAACCTCTCTTTCCTCAAATGTGCCAAAACTAATTCACCAACCTTGAACTGAAGTTGTCTCTTCCGCTGGCCAGCTCTGCGCTTATATTTGTAACTTGAATCTAGCAGTCGTTGCTTCACCTGGTCGTGAAGTTCTTTCATCGCCTCTACGAAATATTCGGCACTTGCGCTCCTAGTCGCAGTCTGTACCGAATCCCTTAATTCAGAAACTCCTCTCAGTTGCATGCCATACACAATCTGAAATGGACTTTGTCCTGTGCTCCTGTTCACTGAGTCATTATATGCGAACTCTGCCTACGGAAATATACTATCCCACTAGCTGTGGTGCTCTGTCACCAAGCTTCTCAGCAAGTCTCCTAGACTTCTGTTCACCACTTCTATTTGCCCATCCGTCTGAGGATGATAGGCAGAACTAAACATCAAGTTAGTCCCCATCTTCTTCCACAATGTCCTCCAGAAATGTCCCACGAACTTTGTATCTCTGTCCAAAACTATACTTCTGGGTAAGCCGTGAAGTCAAACGACCTCTTTCAAAAATAGATTTGTGATGTGAGTCGCATCACTGGTTTTCTGGCATGGGATAAAATGTGCCATCTTGGAAAACCTATCCACTACCACAAAGACTGAATCAAATCCTCTTTGCGTCCTTGGAAATCCAAATACAAAATCCATGTTGATTTCATCCCACGGCCTCTCGAGTATGGGTAATGGTTGATAGAATCCTGCATTATGTTTTCTTCCCTTTGAATGCTAGCAAATTCTGCATCTGTTTACAAACCGCTTGACCTCTGACTGCATCCCTGGCCAAAAGTATGACTTGTTCAGCTTTGCAAATGTTTTTCCATGACCAAAATGCCCTGCCAATCCTCCATTGTGTTTCTCCTTTAATAGATTCTCCCTCATGGAGCAATTTGGAATACACAATTGATTGCCCTTGAACAACAATCCTTCCTGGATCACATACTCTATCCACTAGTTTCTGTCTCTAAGAACTAGATTCTCAGCTGCTTCATATGCCTCCTTCAAATCCTGATCATCTGCATACATGTCCCTGAGATCATCAAAACCCAGCGTTTTGACTCTGAACTCCTGCAACAGCAAACACTTCCTGCTCAAAGCATCAACCACTTTGTTAGCAGTACCTAAAATATTCTTAATTACAAAAGTGAAATTCTGCATGTATTTGACCCACTTAACATGCCTCTGATTCAACTTCTTCTGTTGAGTCACAAATTGTAATGCATGGTTATAACTATACAAAACAAATTCCTTTGGAATCAAATAGTGCCTCCATTGTTTCAATGCCTGTATGATGGCATAGAATTCCTTATCATACGTGGAGTAATTTTCTTTTACCTCATTCAAGTTCTCACTGAAATATGTAATCAGTTTGTCCTCCTGACTCAAGACCGCTCCTATGGCAAACCCTCTTGCGTCACATTTTACTTGAAACGTCTTTTGGAAATCCGGCAACACCAGAACCGGTTGTTCTGTGATCTTTTGTTTCAACAATTTGAAACTTTTCTCCGCCTCTTCAGTCCAGTGAAAAGATTTATGTCTTTTCTTGACTGTATCCATCATCTCTACACTAATCCCACTGAAATTTCTAATGAACTTTTGGTAGAAACTAGCCAGTCCATGAAAACTCCTCACCTCAAAAATATTTCTCAGTGATGGACAATTTTTAATTACTTCCACCTTATCTGGATCCATCTTCATTTCATTCGCAGATATAATAAATCCCAAGTAAATGAGTTCTTTCTTCATAAATGAAGATTTCCTCATGTTAATCAACAGCTTCTCTTGATGTAGCTTCTTCATTACTGTAGATAAATGCTTCAGATGTTCTGCCTTTGTTTTGCTGAAAATTAATATGTCATCCAGATACACAATGACAAACTTCCCAATGAATTCCCTCAGGTATTCATTCATTAACCTCATAAAGGTACTCAGCGCATTTTTCAATCCAAACGGCATGACAAGCCATTCATATAGTCCTTCGTTGGTTTTGAAGGCCGTCTTCCACTCATCGCCTTCCCTCATGCGAATCTGGTGATATCCGCTTTTCAGATCAATCTTTGAAAAGTATTTTGCTCCACTCAAGAAATCCATTAAATCATCCATCCACGGTAATGGAAACATGTACCTGATGGTTATCTTGTTGATGACTCTTGAGTCAGTACACATTCTCCAACCTCCATCTTTTTTTGGACTGAGTAACGTTGGAACGACACATGGGCTCAAACTTTTGCTGACCAATCCTTTGTCTAGTAGCTCCTGGACCTGCTTCTTGACCTCTTCATTTTCTTGCGTCGTCAACCTGTACGCGGATTTATTCGGAAAACTAGCTCCTAGTATGAGGTCTATATGATGACTCGCACTCCTCATTGGTGGCAACGAATGAGGTAATTCGTCCACCACGATGTCAGCGAACTCTTCCAGTAGTTCCTGAATTTCTCCTGGCAAATCATCTACTCTTGTGCTAGTCAAAACGATCCTTGGTTTCCTGACCACAAAGAATTGTGGATCTTCTTTCTTCTTCACCTCTGTAAGAAGATCCTTTCCACTCATGAGGATTACAATATTTCTCCCTTCTAGTTTTACCTCCTTATCTTTTATTGGAAGCAACATGTGTGTCCTCCCATTCTTCTCTAGAGTATATGTATTCATCTTCCCATCATGAATTACATTCCTGTCATATTGCCATGGTCTACCCAGCAATAAATGACAAACATCCATAGGAATGACATCACATAAGATCTTATCATTATATCCACCTATCTTGAATTCAACCAAGCATTGTTTAGTAACAGTTACCTGGTGTCCTTTCTGTAGCCACGAAAATTTGTATGGGCTTGGATGATCAGTCGTCTCCAACTCCAGCTTCTCTACCATATCTGTAGATACGAGATTATCCGTGCTACCACTGTCTACGATGACCTTGCATACCCTGTCCTTGGTTTTGCAATAAATCCTGAAAAGTGTTGTCCTTTGGACTGAACTCTCCACCTCCTTCTCGGGTGTCAAAAGGACTTTTCGCATCATGACCGATCTTCCACCTTCTGCATCTTCCGATTCAACATCTCACCTCTGTGCCTCGGCGATGTGAGCTTCTCCTCCATCCTTATTTTTATCTGGACAGTCATAAGACTTGTGCCCATTGTTTCTACACGTGAAGCATGTGATTACTCCACCTCTTCCTCTTCCTCTACCTCTGGTACAAGGAAACATGTTATTATTAGCGTATCCTCCACTCTGCTATGTATGTTTCCCTCTCTGTTCAGCATATTTCCCTCATTGTGAACTTCCACCTCTCTCTGTCCGAGTCCGAGGTTTCTTCTAGTCGTCCTTGGGCTGCCGGTATTTATCTTGGGTAACCGATTTTCCTTTGGGCTGACTCCTGCCTCGGCCTCGCTAACCTTGCTTACGGCTTAGCTTCTCTTTAGCTTTCAAAGCCATTTGATAAGCATCCTCTACTGTTATGATGGTTGCCATACTCGTTTCATCCTGAATCTCATATCTCAGGCCATTCATATACCTAGCCACTTTTTCATCATTGCTTTTGCGATGACCTGCCCTGATATTCAACCTGTAAAATTCCTCCGTGTATTCTTTTACTGTCATCTTCTTCTGTCTTAGGTTCTGCATCCTCCTAAATAGAGTGATTTGATAATCCCTTGAGATGAACTTTGCCTTCATCTTTGCAATCATTCGATCCCAACTTTTATTTTTTTGCTTGCCCTTGCAGCGTCTATCTGCTTGTAGCTCATCCCACCATAATGTTGCGTGTCCCTTCAATATCGTGAAAACATGCCTAACTTTCTTATCCTCTTCGACATCTTCATAATCAAAGTATGTATCCAGAGCTCTAATGCAATCTAGAAGATCTTCCGCATCCAGATTCCCCTCATAAAATGGAATGTCAATCTTCATTTTTGCACCCATCCATGCAATAGATTTGATTAGATGTTCATTGGCTGCATCCTCGGTTGCAACTTCTTCCCCATGTTTAGCTTCAACTTCACCCTCTGAATCGCTAAGATCCCCCGCACTGGCTGTGCGTCTTTGCGCTATCTCCATATCTTTGAGTCTAGCTCGTAGATCACGTATCTCTCTTTCCATTTCTGGATTCTGCACTTGCCTACCCCTTCTCCTCGGGTTTTCTCTTTCCTCTGGATCGATTGACTGTCTATCCCGTCTCCTTGGTGGCATGGTGAATTTCCTTCTTCTCTACTATAGAAAGCAAAGAAATTTTCTTTCTCTAATACCACTTGACGCAGATCGCGCCACCCAGGCACGTCCGCTCACAGGATCTTCCTCCTTCCTTGACCCGAAGAAAGTTGACCGGTCCTTCTATTTCCCTATCGAGAAATTTTCACCCACAACAACTCTCCAAAAGATCTCCCTTAACAATCGAGAAATCTGACTTCGCAGGATTGCGAATCCTAATACCAATGTTTTCGGGACTTACCTTTTCTCGAACCCCGATACAGTATGCCACCTATTCTCCACACCGACTCCTTCATGGGCCACTCTTTTAGCCTATCGAGAAATCATGTTTCAAAGTTTCGCGATTCCCACTGCTATGGTTCCCAAGAATCACGAAACACCGATTCCCGATGCACGTAAGGGTTGACTCTCCCACGTCACTATCCCCTCATCAGCTTTTCAAACATCGCAAGATTGTGGTTCAGGGTGCAACATTTTCTTCATCCTCGGGGTTCACTAGGTGTCGAATCCCGACTCCTCTCGGATCTTCTAACGTGTGTCTGCCCTGAGATCCACGGCTAGGACTTCCTCGGTGTTTTGAGACTCGAAAGGTCTCAGGTCTCTTGAATTCTGAAACCCCAATGCCTCAATATCTTGATGCCTCTATGGGACTTTCCTCTGCTCACTAGGACTTAACCCCAGTGTAACTTCTGCCTAATTGAATGGCTAACGAGAAACCCAACAACGATCCTACGGCTCACGATCCTCCTGGGCTTAACCTCCTGGTGTGGCCGTAACTTCCTCGTTACTTTGTTGGATCTGACGGCTGGCGGATTTTCACGAATCCCCTCCACGAGATCCTGACTGTCAATTCCTTCCTCCTTGAGGATTTCTTGAGAATAACCAAGTGTTCCTCTGCGCTCACTCGTCCTCTTGCGTGCAACCCTGCAACACTGGTTTTAGATGCTCCACAGCATGAACTCCCTATGCAATCCTTCCTTAGGTTATGAAGGTTTTATCCCTCTTGAGCTTTCTCCAACTTCTCAGTCTCTTAGAAAAAGAGAACCCTTTGCACACCTTCCTTGCGGCAACCTGCAAACACTTCAAGTGTTTGGGTTTTCTTCGACCCTGCAGCAGAAGTCCTTCAATGCTTCTGCTCAGATTCACAACTGAGACTCTCCCTTAGCCTGCGCACTCCTTGCATGGCTTGTATAACCCAATTTCACTTCTGGGTGAACGAGAACAAGAGTTAAACTACCTGAGCCTCCGTCAACACACTCCTTGCGGACATTTTTGACTGCACTCCTTGCAGGAATCCTCACTCAGATAGGGAAAAAATTGAAACTGATTTCTTCTTCCCCTCAGATTTCAAACTCAAACATGAAATCACATACACAGCAATAAACAAATGCATAACAGGAAAACAAACACTCACGAACACATCATTTAACATCAACACACAAAGAATAGACACAAAACCATGGATTTGAATCAACTTCTATTAATTCAAGATCTATACATGGATGTCCTTCTATAGCTCTCTGCTATTCTCCTGTGCTCTTCCTACTTCAATAATCATGCTTATGCTACAATGTACAATGAGGGTGTCTATATCCGTTTTCCCTTCTTCTTTCTAAAATTGTCTAATCTATGAATTCAAGTCTATCTACCTGCATTAACTAATTTAAATGCCTCCTATCTACTTCAGATGAGAGCGAGGTGCTCAAGGTATAATACAATATACAAGTGCGCTTCATTTAATTTCCTCACTAATGTTCACACAACAGTTTCAAGGTGTTTTCCAAAAATTTGTGTTGGACGCCTTCCAGCTGTCTTCCGCTTTCGTGCTGGCTCGCTTGGCGTGAGGGATGATCCTGCATAAATTCTCCCTCAAGTTCGATGGTAGGATGGAATGCATAGGTTCTATGGCCTTCTCTATCTCTGAGGAGTCAATTTCCTTAGCCATGAAACTACCACGGGTTGGAGATCGTTGGTTCAAGCACCACCAATTGCCACAGCCAAGCTAAAATAGAGTTTTTAAGCCTAAGTTTCAGAATGTTTATGGAGCTAATGGGTACTCCAAATAATGGATTAAGGATAAGTTGATTAATCCCCTTATCATCATTACCATAATTATCACTTGTGAAGGTAGATACTTTGTTTTCAAAGCCTTCCATTTTCGTCTATTTGCTCATTTCCAATTTAATAAGCCCCTGAATTTTCCTTTCTACTTCTTAAAAGGTCTTGAGAAAATGTCTTCCCAAGTATGAAAGAATGTGTCCAATCCTCATAACAGTCTATTCCACCATGGCCTCATGAAATTTCTTGTCATGGCCGAGTTGACAAAACAGGGGAAGACATGGGATGAATTCCTCTATCAATTCTCAAACCCCCATATCACAGTCAAGACCAGTAAGAAATCACTTGATTTAGGGATTTTTACTCCATCCAAGCCTCATTCTCTAAAGACTCCAAACCCTCCCACTCAAACTATCTCTTTGTCTCAACAAAAGACCAGGAAACTTGTTGATTCCCCTGCGGCCTCATCGGGAAAGAAAACTAAAAATCCTATTGATAATTCTTCGATGCCCTCAACACCTATTGATCCTCAATCCAAGAAGTTACAAGAGGAAATTCAAAAATATTTCCCTTTAGTCCCTGCAAATAGAAGAGGATCCAATCGGTTCAAAGGGGGATCTTTTCAAAGAAGTGCCCAAAGTGCACGTGGAAATCCTAATGTAAAACCCCCAAGCACTTCAGATCCTATCCAAGTATCTTCTGATCATGAAAGCCCACATAAAATACTCAGGGAAGATTTTGTAGAAGACTTGGATCATGATAGAGAAGTAAAATCAGAACCTATTCCCTCTCACAAACACTCTTTTACTTCTACCTCACAGATGCCTACACCAGCTTCCAAATTTGATAGACCCTCTACATCCATCAAGGGATCCAAGCCCTCCTCTAAGACACCTGATCATACTTTAGATATTGAAAAAATACAAGAAGAAAATGTTCAGTTGCTTCAACAGTTGGAAGAGTGAAATACTATGGATAGGCATCTCCACCATGACAATGCAGTATTACAAGCAAAAGTGAATTCTCTTCAACGATTGGTTGATCAAATTACCAATGACAATCATAGCCTCCAGACACAATTGAAACATCGTCAGAGGCACAAAACAAAGTCTGCAGGAAAAGAGGGGGAATCTTCTAAAGCTAATTCACCCCCTCCTTAGCAAGTCTAGTCATGTTTGGTGATTCATTTTTGTTTGCAGTGGGACCTGCAAATCCTTAGGCGTGGGGGTAATGTTGGGTTCATATTTTGACTGTTTTATTGCAATGGTTGAATCCTTTTTGCACCAATATTATATATGCTATTGACCATTTTGAAGGAGTTTTCAAAGGATTTTATATCAATTCATCATGGATTTATATCAGGTATGTGTAGTCGATGTTTTGCAATGATTTTGAGCTAAATTCAGTTTCATTTGATGTTTATAAGGATTTAATGCATGATATGTGTGTAACAGGGAGAATTTGCAGTCGAGCCTCCATCTGGTACCTCATCCAACAATTCATCCAGCACCCCATCCGGTACACGATCTGGCACTCCATCTTGCATGTGATCCAGCACTCAAAGCGCAGAGGAGTTGACGGTTGGTACATTGGCAGCCTATGATGGGTGAATTGGTGACCTAGGTTTTGTGCCCCCTCATGGACTCCAGCTACATAGCTCATGACATCTTAGATTGGGCAGTTATGTTGATCATTGAGTAGCTCACAGATTTTCTAGAAGACAAAGTTGCTAGAGCGCATTTAATGGATTTTCCATTTTTAGAGGAGTTCGACCCTTCCAGTGGTCGACCTCGTGAACTGTAGTTCACCTATAAATACCACTAGCAGTGGAAAGACCACAGACATAATTTTAAGAAGAAGTTTCATTATCTAATTCAGACATATTTTGAAAACTTGTGTTCCAGACTACGTTTTTTTAATTAATGACAGAATTGGGTTGATGTGAGCCTATGTTTTGATGTTGAAGAGTAGCCACGACCTACTGGGGGTGCCACCAGTGGTCTGGGTGACTGTATAGATAGATATATCATGTATTTCATTTTCTTAGTTAGAATTTACTTCGTTTCTTTGGCGTATGTATCTTTTAGTTTTAATTATTGTGCATGTTGATTGTAATTTAATTGTCTAATTCATCTTTTGCAAATTACTTATAGGAGCTGGTTATTTGTCATGCTATGTTTCTTATTTCTTAACAATTGTCCTGC
>ML863282.1:11768-23068 GCA_009831015.1 Picea engelmannii
AAGGGGTTCATGGTTATAGTTCTTTGGCTTGGAATTATTTGGCTTGATTAGAGTGGCTTTGAGATTTGCTTTGTTAAGATAGATTGTGAGTAGCTATCAAATCTATGGTTTCAGAATCTTTGGAGCAAGAAGTGTGTGGGGAATGAAGGACAGTTGGAAGGGACCTTACGACATCAAGGCAAAGGTTGTAATCTCTCTTTCATATTTAATAATACAGTAATATATTTCTTTCCCATAAAGTTAGATCTACTTTATTACATAATTCCTTGATCATATGTATAGATTAGCTATTGAATATATTATTTGCTTTCACATTGGTTGGTTTGTGTTGCTTTGATATTGACCGCACAAGAGCGCTGGAGCGAAGCAAGGAACAATAGAGTTTAAGGAAGCGATTACAAGGTACATATCTTCTTCTCACTTCCAATTTAATTCAATAGTTAGATCTAGGGAAAGCGGTATATTCTGTCCTGTTTTGTTCTAGATCCAGGTGGATCTAGGGAGATCGGTTTGTGTCCGCACTCACGGATTTATCCAATAACAACAACATTTCAGCGAGCTATGGCTATAGCCTTCATTGGGGAGAAATATCAGTTTGTAGTGATCTATCTAGATGACATCACAGTCTTCTCCAGGTCAGACAAGGAGTACTGCTGCCACTTGAGAAAGGTTTTCATGAAGTGTCGGAGGTATGGCTTATCCTTAAACCCCAAGAAATCCTTTTTTTATATGAAGGAGGGGAAGTTGTTGGTCCATATAGTATCAACAGAAGGAGTGAGGAAAGATCCTAGCAGGGTAGAAGCAATTCAGACCCTTTCACTTCCCAGGTCTAAGAAAGAGGTCCAGGCATTTCTAGGAAGGATTAACTTTCTGAGGAGATTCATCTCAAATTTTTCTGAACTGGTAAAACACATCACAACAATGATCAGAAAGGGAAGCGAAGTGAGATGGACCGCTGAGCCCTAGGCATCTTTTAACCAAATGAAAAGGGCATTGACTGAAACACCTGTGCTTATCAGTCCTGACTATTCCAAGGAGTTCCTAATTTTCTCCTTTGCTTATTTTGATACAGTGGCAGCGGTCTTATTGCATAGTAATGAGGAAGGACGAGATCAGCCCATTGCCTTCTTCAGCAAGGCATTGTGAGATGCAGAAGTCTGATACGAGATCATGGAAAAACAGGCTTATGCATTGGTGAAAGCTCTCAAAGATTTCAGAGTCTATGTCTTTCACTCAAAAATCACTACATACGTTCCTTCTGCCTCTGTGAAAGTCATTCTTATACAGCCTAACATAGATGGAAGAAGAGGTAAGTGGATTTCCAAGATCCTAGAATTTGATCTTGAGATTAAGCCCACCAAGTTGATAAAGGGGCAGGGTTTGGCCAAGTTGCTGGCTGAATCTAATAGCAAAGCCCTAGGGATCAGATTCATCAATGAGAAAGCTGAGTCATCCAAAAAGAATTCTCAGGGTGCCTTATCCCTAGAAACATGCTCCTGGTACAAGGATATCTTGTACTTTCTGCAAGAATTTAAGCCCCCCGATGGAATGGGAAAAAACAAAGAAAGGGCTCTAAAGCTCAAGGCGGTCAGGTATTGCCTCATTGACCAAACCTTGTACTGGAAATACCCTCTAGGGGTACTTCTGAGATGCCTAGACCCACAGGAGGCCTAGAAAGCTATTTTTTATTTTCATAGCGGCCTTTATGGAGGTCATCATTTATGGAAGACCACAACCCATAAGATCCTCTGGGCTGGGTACTACTAGCCCACTTTATTCTTTGATGTCTGTAGAGAAATTAGATCTTGCATCAAATGATAGAAGTTCTCAGGAAAGCAACAGCTCAAATCTCTGCCATTAAAGCCTGTAGTAGTCTCAACACCCTTCCAGTAGTGGGGATTGGACTTCATCGGAGAAATTCATCCTCCCTCAAGTGGTCAACACAGATGGATTCTGACAGCAACAGACTATTTCACCAAGTGGATAGAATTTGTTCCCACCAGAAGCACTTCCCACAAAGTGATTATCAGTTTCCTAGAAGACATCATAGCCCGATTTGGTTGCCCCAGTAGAATTGTCACTGACAACGCCGCCCCCTTCGGGTCTGAGCCTCTAGTCAATTTTTGTGAGAAATTTGAGATTTCACTGATTCACTACCCCCTATTATCCTCAAGGAAACGAACTGGCAGAATCTTCCAATAAAAGTCTGATCAAGCTCATTAGGAAATTATTGGAAGACAACAAAAGGGCCTGGGATTCAAAGCTCAAATTTTCTCTATGGGCTGACCGAGTGACAACCAAGAAGTCCCTGGGCATCTCACCTTTCCAACTTGTTTACAGGATGAAAGTTGTTTTCCCTACTCAGTTCTCTTTATCTGTGGTGAATTTCCTCCAAGATCTCGAAGGAGAGCCTGACCATATGGTTAGAAGGATTCACTAGATGGTGGAAATACAACAGATTAGAGAGAAGGCCATGAACAGGGCCTACGATCATCAGTAGAAGATCAAGAAAGCTTTTGACAAGAAGGGTAGGAAGAAAGAATTCGAGCAGGGTGATCTGGTGCTCAAATGGGATGCACCCAGGCAGGACAGGGGCAAGCACAACAAGTTTGATGCCCTCTGGTTTGGATCTTTTAGGATCCTCGAAGTATTTTCAAACAACACTTACAAGTTATAGGATCTGGGGGGCAAAGAAGTTTTCAAAAGCCTAGTGAATGGGCATTTTCTGAAAAAATGTTTTATTTGAGCCTTAGACAACTCCTTTGTTTGTAAAAATTGCCTTTAAAGATTCTTTGTTTAGTTTCTTTTTTGCATGTTTTCGGCCTAATAAGTGACTCCATAGCCCAACAAAAGGTGACTGGAGCTGCAGAAGGAGTTCATAGAGCATCACAAGGATGATTCTATCCCCCATGGAGCCTAATGTTAGCGATAAATGTTGTCATGAGCTCGAGAGAATTCAGGCCTGCAAGTTGCACGAAATGATCAAGCACAACACAGGAGAGTCCTTGTTTTTCCCAAGTAGCAGGTCAAGCGAGTGGGAAAAATGTCATCGGTAGCGTCCAGGGTCTATTTTTGCGAAGCAGATCGACGGTCGGTGGGTAATTGCAGTCAGCTGAGTCACACCAAGTATAGTGCAAATGTTGTTAAAGAGGTGAACGGTGTCAGCCGTCGGATCGACAGAAGAATAGATATGGACTATTAGTTCAGGAGCGAATGCTTGTCATGAGATTACCCACATCGGGGACTTGAGCATCAGAGGTCAGAAGAATCAGTCATTTGACTTCACGAGTGGTGAAATGGAATACAAGTGGTAGAAGCCCTCAGGATCTCGCTGCGAGAAGTCCCGAGGTATTAGCATTAGGATTCGCGAGTTGCGAAGTGCCGAGGTTCGTGTGAACATGTGGCAGAGCATAAGGTGGGACCGCGTGGTCGACGTGTGGACACGCATTGTCTGGAGATAAAGTCAGCATTCCATTGAATTCTCGCATCTCGGGGACTCGCTAAACAGGATGGTGAAAACTTGACGGTTCAACCGGCGAGGTTGCGAGGTCACGAGGACCCGGGCCCACAATATTGCCGAGATGATCAAAGGTCATCCATCTGAAACGGACACCTGGCGTGAGTAGAGCCATCTCGGTGCTTCGCCCATCGCGACTCCAACTCACAAAAAGTAGCTTCGTTATTTTCCAAGGTGCGAGGTGCCGAGAGAATCTCGGGCCCGGGCCCACGACATCGCCAGGAGAAGTAAGAACCGTCAGATCAAGAAGGCCGAAGCACTCAGTTCAGTTACATAAAGGATCGTCGCAGTCTCCAAGCACCACCGGATACGATCTCCATATTATTTCTCTCCTGAAGTAAATGATGACAAGAGTGGGTGGTTGAGACTTCCTCTCATTCATTAAGTGAAGGAATGGAGGTTCTGGCAAGCCGTCCGCCCAAAGAAGTCCTGTGTATCGATTTTCTCAAAGGCTCCATGCTAAAGTATTCAAATCAACAGAGAAGTCTGTGCACGCTAGCTCAACACTTAATGGCTTAGCTACTCTCCTTACAAGGGCCATGCTTAGTTAAGATGGCGCTTAAAAGAAGACATCAGTACGAGTTTCACTGAAGGGACACTCGGCTTGGATGACGGGGTGCGCCTCTGTAAGGTGAATTTTCCTGAGTATATAGGATCAGTTGTGGTATTTTGTAAGCATCAATGATTGAGCAGAGCTCCCTACTGTAATGTTTTAACTGCTATTCTAGCTTTCAGCTTATGCATCCGTATATGAGATTTCTTGTTTTATGACAGACAATTTTTCTTACTCCGTCTAATTTCGTCTCATGCTAAGAGAGTTCATGATTGACTGAGTCATGCGAGTTATTACAGTTATGTTATGATAAAAGATTTATTGTCACATAGCTGTATTCTCTGGCCTTTGCGTTTGAGTGTAAGATGATATCGCATTTGGACGTCTTCTTCCTCAGCCTGTTAGAAACCTGTTGTTTATGACAGACCTCTGCATTCCTCTCATACAAGTCTTCCGCCTGTTCACCCCTTACTCCAGTTCACTGTCTGAATTTGACGCAAGACCTCACTTGCTCATGCATACCTGGCCTGGTTTCAGAGTTGGAATGCTATTGTTTTGAGTTTCCCTCCATTTGATCACCCATCTATAAACAAACCGTGACATAAAGCTGATGGGCGTCGGGCTCTGCTCCTAGCAGCAATCTAAGAGTGACTTCCGTCGCCAACAGTAACAGATAAAACTCTTTGTATAGAGTATTAATACAAGTGCAGACAAAGATTCAAATTTTTGTTCAAATCTGGGTTCTGTGTTTCTCTTGTCTTCCATTTCTCAACTGTTCTTTATGTATTCCTGAATAAATGTGTGATTCCAATTTAGTACAACAACTACTGTAATCTTATTGTATCAGTAATTTATTGAGTAAACATATTTTCCTCTGCATTTACTGTGAGTAAATCAAGAACTATTTGTTGTGTGAGTTACTGTATTTTATTCTTTATTCAAGGTTACACTATCTATTTTCTTCTACTACAACAAGGTGAGACTCTTATGTAATTGATGCCTTTCTTTGTTTCACAGTTTTGTAATTTTCCTTCACACCATTTGATATTTCGATTTTGACTCAAATACAAAGTACGACATCTATGTTGTTACACTGTTAATTTTAGTTAAGGAATTTTTCTCATATAACTTAGGTATAAAAAACACTTTTAAAAAAACTCTCATAAAATTTCCTGATGCCCGATATTATCCTTTGAGCCTTAATTTTAATCTCAGGAACAACACCAGGTATGAGTATGTGACTGCATGAAGGACTTTATCAAAAAGACACGACAATATTATGTTCAGCATGTGCATGTGGCTCGAAGGAAGGATGAACATTTTAGAATATTTAGAGATACATTTCCCATTGGTACTATGTTATCAATGGTTGATTTTGTTGAGAACTATACCCTTCAACCAAAAAATGAGATTCAAATCCAATATTATCACTCAAAGCAGATCAACATAATGGTCCATATCACATACATGCATGGACCAAATAGTAACGAAGAAAATAAAGTTATATTGCAGGAGTGTCACTTCTACATAAGATATGATTGGTGCCTTCACATAGCCTACTTAAAACCATGCTTCCAGTTGTTTTACAATCGCCTTAAGGATAAGAACATACAGATGGATCAACATTGGATTTGGTAAGATGGTTGCACATGCCAGTTCAAAAATGATCATGCATTTCAATGGTTGTGTATGTTACATAAAAATATCAAGGTACCACACATTTGGAATTGTTTAGAGTCCAGGAACAGAAAAGGGGAGCATGATAGAGTAGGTGCATGCATAAAAAGAGAATTACATGGGAAATAAATGAAGTTCACAACTGCTTCCCTCATTTGAGATGTGAAATCCAATGTTGATGGTATTCTTCAGTAATGGGAGAGGGAACATGAACCTGTGAAGACCAATCAGATAGGAAATAACACGTGCATAGATATTTTTGGGAGGTGGTCGATGTAGATCAATCATAGTGGTATGAATACAAAACAGTCTGAGGAACTCATGGATTCCATTCAGTTAGAACATCAAACAATGCAATAATTGAAATATGGATGAGAAAACTCTCTTTCTTATGTGGTCCATGTAGTAGTAATGAATGGGATGATTGTGAATCAACATATTGGGTTGATAGATTGTAATATACCAGATATAAAATGTATGTAGAACAGAAATAAAATGCGAGAGATGGCAGAATAACAACACTATAACCAGAACATTCACCACAATAGCACTGAAATGAGATGAGAATAATAACAGAAATAGAACTTCGAATCTGAAAGCAATGGTCACGGGCCTCTTCGAGGGGGAAACCTCTAGTTGAGCAGAGCTCTATTACAAAAATATCCAAGTTAGGCTTCTCATACCCTCGACTACTATTTATACTAAAAAGAAGCATCTAGAGGAAGATTCTTCTAGAAGCAGAATCTTCTATTAGGTATTATTACATCCACCGTATTCTATTTTATTGAAAGGCCTTATTAATATTGATATTTATTACATCTTAATATATTGTTCTACCTATGTGCGGGTTAGGACCCTAACATGTCCACCCCCTTAAAAATAACCTTGTCTTCAAGTCTTGAGATAAGGAAATTGTTGCAAAATGGTAGCTGGTTCCCAAGTGGCATCTGCTAGAGTTGTATCTTTTCATTGGACTAGCACTTCCTTTATGGTTCTCTAACATAGGCGTCACTCACGCTGGTCCAAAATGACTTCTAGATGTAGCCAAATGGATCCTTCTTCATCTAACTCTAGAAGGTTGGTTTGAATTTGGCACTTAGCTCCAATCACCTTCTTTAAGCATGAAACATGAAAAACAGGATGTAGCTTCGAATGGCTGGGCAAAGCTAATGGATAGGCTACTTTTCCCACATGCTTGAGAACGGTATAAGGACCATAAAATTTGGGTGCTAGCTTCTAACAATGGTCGACCTTGAGGGAAGTTTGCTTGTAAGGTTGCAGTCAAAGAAACACCTGATCCCCTTCTGCAAATTGATGTTCAGAGCGACCTTGATCTGCTTGTTGCTTCACATGATTTTGTGCCATGACCAAATTCTCTTTGAGGGTACGGAGGATAGCCTCTTGAGTTGTAAGTGTTAGGTCAACCACCTGGACCTTTGAGGCACCCAATAAGTATGAGAGAACTGAAGGTGGCTTCTGTCCATATACCACTTCAAAAGGAGTCATGTATGTAGCTGTATGGTATGAACTGTTGTACCACCATTCAGCTAGGGGTAACCATTGAGCCCACTGATTTTGATTTTTCAAGGAAAAACACCTCAAATATGTTTCCAAACACTTGTTGACAAATTCTATTTGGCCATCAGTCTGGGGATGATAAGTTGTGTTGAGATGCAATTCAGTGCCTTGTATCTTGAACAATTCTTGCCAAAAATTGCTTGTGAAAGTTGGGTCGCAATCATAAACAATGGAATGAATCATGCCTTGAATATTGAAGACTCGATCCATGAAAATTTGAGCCACCATGGATGTTGTAAATGGGTGTTGAAGGGCGCAGAAATGAGCATACTTGGAAAGGCAATCAACAACCACCATGATGACTGATTTATTTTCCGATTTGGGTAAGCCGATAATAAAATCCATAGAGATATCCTTCCAAATAGCAGGTGGAATCGAGAACGGTTGTAGTGTGTTGGGAGATTTGACTGTTTCTCCCTTGTTGTGTTGACACACATCACATTCAATGACAAAATAAGGAATGTCCTATTTCATACCATCCCAGAAAAAGGAACGTTTGACCCTGTCATAGGTTTTGGTGAACCCAGAGTGCCCTGTTGTAGGTGTAGCATGAAGCTTAGACAGTATCGTGGATTTAATATTTGATTGTTTACTTAAATACAAATGGCCTTTGTATCGAAGTTCATCATGGAACCAAGAGTACCCTGGGGAAGTTGGAGAATTAGGCTGCAAATGTTGGATCAGCTGTGAACTTTTGGGATCTTGTAGCCATTCCTGGCGAATGACTTGGATCCAATCTTGTACAATGAATGAAAGAGAAAAAAGGGATCCTTCATCTTCATATTTTTGGGAAAGTGCATCCGCAACCACATTGTCTTTGCCTTTCTTGTAAATGATCTCATAATCATATCCAAAGAGCTTAGTCACCCATTTTTGTTGCTCTAGGGAGGAAATGCATTGTTCCATAAAATACTTAAGGATTTGATGGTCTCTATTAATTTGAAAATGTTGCCCCAATAGATAAGGGTGCCACAGATCAAGAACATGCAGAATAACCAACATTTCCTTTTCATATATGGATTTGCCCATATTTCTTTCCGATATTTTCTTGCTGGTAAAGGCCAAAGGTCAACCCTCTTGCATAAGGGCAGCACCGATTCCTTTCCCTGAGGCATCACATTCCAACACAAAGGTATTTGTGAAATCGGGAAGGGTGAGGACTAAAGTGGTGCACATGGCCATATTCAAGGTTTGAAAATCTTGAGCAGCGCTGGAGTCCAAGTGAAAGAGTTCTTTTTTAGGAGAGTAGTGAGAGGTGCTGCAATCTTCCCATAATTCTTAACAAACTTGGGATAATACCCTATTAAGCCTAGAAATCCACGCAAGATCTTAAGAGTCTTTGGGTGAGGCCAGTCTTGTATAGTTTCAATCTTTTTAGGATCCACCCTAACGCCATCCTTGCCAACCAGATGACAGAAGTATTCTACTTCTGAGGTGCCAAAATCACATTTAGACCGTTTCAGGAAAAGTTGGTGTTGAGAGAGTAGATGGAGAACTCGATCCACATGAGAAAGATGTTCTATCCAGGTTTTCCTAGAGATGAGGATATCCTCAAAGAAAACTAAGACAAAATGGTGGAGAAAAGGATGGAAGACATGATTCATGAGGCTTTGGAAGGTGGAGGGGGAATTACACAAGCCAAAGGGAATGATAAAAAAATCATAGTGACCCTCATGAGTTCTAAAGGAAGTCTTGGGAATGTATGCCTCTTTGATACATATCTGGTGTTAGCCCAAACGAAGATCTAGTTTAGTGAAGAATTGGGCACCACTCAATTCATCCAGGAGGTCATCAATGACAGGAATGGGGAATTTGTCTTCGATGGTAAGTTTGTTGAGGGCACGAAAGTTAGGACACATTCACCAAGAACCTTCTTTCTTCAGGACCATGACCACAGGAGAAGAGTAGGGGATTGTACTAGGGTGGATAATGCCTGCATTAAGGAGTTCCTGGACCATTTTCTCAATTTCATTTTTTTGGGAAAAGGGGTGAACATACAGATGAATATTGGGAGGAAGGCTTCTAGGTACAAGGTGAATGGAATGATCATGAACACCACGGGAAGAAGAGTGTCCTTGGGGGGTGGAAAATACCAATGTATTTTTAGAAAGGATGGACTGGAGGTCTTGCAGGACCGAGGGTGTCTCTATTGCTTATATGGCATGGAGTTGGGCGATAACACCAGAATGACCTTTTTTGAGAATATTTTCCATGCGATGGGAACTAATGATCTTAGGTGAACCAACGGTGATGACTTGGAACTTATATTTGTGGCCCTCCTAGTCAAATTGCATGGTTAAGTATTTAAAATCCATGAGAATGGGACACAAAGTCCTTAGCCAGTCTGCACCCAACACAATGTCACAACCTCTGATGTCGATAGGAAACATATGGGATTTAAGGTGGTAGTCAACAATTTGGAGACACGCATTTTCACAATGCCCTCCCCATTTCATGGAGCCACCATTGGAAATCATTATTTAGAAATTATTGACGGCATGGATGTAGCAACGAGTTTCTTGGGCAATGCAGCGATGAATAAAATTATGGGTGCTTCCACTATCAACCAGAATGATGACCTTCCAATGATTGATGTAACTGATTAGCTTGAGCGTTTGGGGAGTGGAGAATCTAGTGAGAGCATTGAGGGAAATGATTGGTTCTACTTCGAGAGGGTCTGAGGTAGGTTTTATGTCAGTGGATTCAGGTGACTCATACACAAGGGGAGTTTCTACATCCTCTTCTGAAATATCCTCAGAGATGTCCATAATTTATTTTTTTCTTTACACTTGTGGCCCGAGAAATATTTTCCATCATAGTTATAACAAAGGCCTTTTAGTTGGCATTCAACCATTTCAGCCCTGGTCAATTTTTGGATCTTTAGTGAAGCAGAGGGAGTAGTGGGATTTACTGGTTTAGGGCAAGGGATAAAGGAGGGTTTTCAGTTTTGAGAAGATACAACCTGTTGTGCTTCTTTATCTCTTTTAGTATCCTCCACCCAACTCTGAGGCCGAGCCATGAGGACATGGGCCCAAATCTCATCCTTGAGGCCACTGATAAAACACTCTTAGAAAAAGGCATCAGACATGCCCTCTGTTCTAAAATACAGGTGCTCAAAGGAAGCTATAAAGTCTTCCATTGTTCCTAATTGCTTCAACTTTGTCAAACAACCCAAATGGTTGGTGTCAATTTCAAAGCGTTCATAAAGCTCTGCCACAAAGTGTGTCCAAGCAATATACCCTTGATGAAATTTTTTTCTCCATTGCCACCATTGCCAACATTCTTGATCTAGATGGAGAACACCATACTGGATTTTGGCCAAGTCATCTGTAATTCTTTATAAAGAGAAATAATGTTCCATTTGGGTTACCCAACCAGTGGGGTCTGAGCCATCAAATTTGGTCACATCCACCCACGGAAGGTGTAGGTCACGTTGAAAGTGATGGTTCTGAAAGTTATGGGAATGAGGGGAATGGTCACTATCAGTATGTGGAGGTGAGGAAGAGGAAGGGTTATCTGTAGGGATATGTAGTTTGGTGCAGAGTGTCGAAAAGACTGATTCAAGCTGGGTGGTGATGTCTTGTTTGATTTCTTCCCTTGAGGACTACATGGTTGTATTGATGGCGATGACATTGGCATTGAGTTGTTTCACTTCTTGTTGGGTATCGATGAGACCATATTGCAAGATGTTGAAAAGAGCTTCCAAGTCTTGGCTATGGGTATGGGCCATGAGGATGGGGGAACTGAAAAGGGGTGGGCGGGTTAAAAAATTTTGCCCAAAAATGGTATGGATGAATGTGATAAGGGTGAAGAGATGAATCCAATGGAATAGGTCTCAAATAATGGTGAAAAAAATTCCAGACTTTTATTTATTTATTTTTACACCTGCGGAGTTAGACTCCGGTCTGAAGAATATTGCAGAGAGGAAATGCCAAAATTCTTGACCAGAAAGAAATGTGTATTTACTTGGAAACT
>WSFP011420277.1:0-23068 GCA_009831015.1 Picea engelmannii
TTTGCAAGGTTTTGCTTGAAGCCGGTCATGTGTTTCGAGGCACCACTGTCTATTAACCAAATCTCCTCTGATTTGGTGATGGTGCCGGAAAGAGCAGAAACAAGGTAATGTTCTTTCTGTAATTCTTGCTCTTTAGTTGCAGCTCTGGTTTGCCTTCTTTGAGGCTCTTCTTGAGGTTTAGCCTCTTCAGTGGCAACTGAGGCTTGAAACCTTCCTTTCCTTTTCTGCTGAGAGGGAGGGTTCTTGCAGTCTTTTGCATAGTGTCCTAATCTACTGCAATTATAACATTTCACTTTAGATAGATGAGGACTTAGGTGAGGGAACTTACCTTTGGTTTTCTTACCTTTGCCTTTTGACTTCGGGAACTTCTTCCATTTCTTGGCCTTTGCTCCTAGAGCATGCTCTTGTAGGATAGGGTAGTCATTTCTGCTGTTCAATCTTCCTTCCTCTTCCAAGCAGTCATGCCACATCCTTGCAAAGTTAGGTTGAGTTTCTCTTCCATTTACGGAGGCAAGAAAAACTCCCCAAATAGCTGGAAGTCCATCAATGGCTGTTTGAACCAGATCATCATCTTCTACAGGAACTCCTATTGCAATCAGCTGATCTCTAGTTTGAGAGATCTTGGAGAAGAATGTAGCTACTGTGTCATTCTTTTCCATTTTCAAGGTACGTAGCTGTTTCTTCAAGATTCTTTTCTGAGTGTGTACCTTCTTCTCATAGAGGTTGGCCAAGGCATCGAAACACTCTTTGGGAGTCTTCAAAGGACCTATTATAGGTATCAAGTTGTCTTTGATAGAATTAAAGATGATACTTCTGGCCTTGGCTTGTTTCCTTTTAAAAGCTGCCCTTGCTGTTGTTGTAGTAGGTTCTTCAACTTCTCCGGTAACAAAGTCTTCTGGATCATGTTCTTCAAATATGTTCATTATCCTGTATTTCCAGGCAATGAATTTTTCTGCCCCTACAAGTCTGTCTTCAGCCTTGACTGATAATTTTGACATGGCTGTAGTCTGGTAGACAACCCTAAAACAAAATGGATCTGTGTAGACTCAAGTTAAATTTGAGTTATGATTACACCCTACAGCTCTAATACCATGTTAGATTTAGGGCAAAATTGACGGTCAGTAGTCTCTTTTTAATTTCAATGCTAAAACAACTTAGATCTGAAACATAAACAGAGATAACAACATATAGAAAGGTAGATCTATGATATATAGTAGCAGCAGAAGAGTAGAGCTCAGAGAATATATCAGATCTAACAGTAGTACTTTAATCAAAAATCAGAAAACAAAAGATCTATATGATGAACAAGTTTCAGATCATAGACAGTGATTAGCAACTCTTTAGATACAAAAGTAGATCTATATACTCAGATCATAGACAGTGATTAGCAACTCTTTAGATACAAAAGTAGATCTATATACTCAGATCATAGACAGTGATGAAAAGCTCTCTAAACAGATCTATATAACTTAGTTCTGAAATCTAGAAGAAAGAAGTATTAACAGCAGCAGAATAGACAATGCTTATTCAATGCTTATTCAGATTGACAATGCTTATCTAGCAGATCTATATAACAACAGATTGACAATGCTTATTCAATAAAACAATTCTACAATAAACTCAGATCTGAATCTAGAAGAAACAAGTAGGAAGCATACCTGGTACCTGCCTTACCTCTGAAGATGGCACTAAACCACAATAGGAGTAGATCCTTGTAGTTATGCTCAGACAAAGGTTCAGTTCATGGATCTACAAAAGATCTTTTATGCCAAAGATTGAAGGAACTTTCAAGCCACCAAGCTTAAGGGTTACTGGAACAAAAAAAACAAAGAAACCCAAACCCTTCCCAGCCAAAGACTTAACCAAAGAAACCCTCAGATCTATACTCACAGAACTGGACAGTGTAGGAGCTTTTCCAAATAGTAACTCTTCAGAAATACCCTTGTATGAGGGCAATACAGCAGACTAGAATAGAGTCACAAACACACAGCTCACATGTTGAAGATCCAGATCAATAAAGACAAGGGATAAGACTTTAGACAGCAGATCTGAGGAAGGGTTGTACCCTTAATAGGATGCTCCTTACAACACTTGGAACCCACAGCAGAAACAGGACGCGGCACCCCCACACAGCAGCTATAATATAGGAACGACAACCTACAGGAGACGGTGGCTTATGGCACAGCAGACTGCAGCAGAAAGGACACCCTCGGCAACTTTAGGATGCACAACAGATCACAAGGGAGGCTGCGGCTAGGTCACAACAACAGAACAAGAGGCCGCTCCACACTTCAGAATTTTCAACAGCAAAGAACTGAGGCCGCAGACTTGAAGAATCCCCACGCTATCACAAGTAGAATGAATGATTGATAGGTGTAGAGGGGGTTCTTTAAATAGTAGTTAGGGCAAGGTTAGGGCTAGTTAAGTTACATTAAAGAGTCACATGTTTAAATTAGAAATTTAAACATGTGACAATTATTTAATGTTTAACTTTAGAACATAACCCCTAAATAAACCAATAAAACCCAAATCAATTAACCAAGGGTAAGGGAGGGTTTGCAAGGTGGCATTACTCATTCCTTCAAATCATATGGTGAACCTATTACTTTATCATCACTACATATGGGACTTATCCCTCTTGTGGTTATGTCCTTCTTCAAGGAAGGTCATGTACCATCAAGTACTTGATTAAAAATCAAGTAGCCCCAGGACTTTTCCTGAGGTCTTATCCACCAAGGTCAGAGACCAAGGATCAACCCAAGCGTTAAGCAAGGATTCCCTGGAACACATCTAGGGGCCCTAGAACACATCTAGGGACTTATATAATCAACCACCAAGGAACACATCCAAGGGTCAATCCAAGTACTAAACAAGGGTTCCCTGGAACACATCCAGGGGCCCTAGAACACATCTAGGGACTTATATCATCAACCACCAAGGAACACATCCAAGGATCAATCCAAACACTAAGCAAGGATTCCCTGGAACACATCCAGGGGCCCTAGAACACATCTAGGGACTTATAATAGCTTGGTCTCAGACCAAGAACCCCAGTCATATACTGGGGGCCCTAAGAAGGGTCTTTTGCCATGGCACTGACTGATTGGTCCCAAACCAAATACCCCAGGAGTGCACTGGGGGCCCTAGATCTCAGCTAGGGTCTTGGCCATCCTCCAGGAGAATGACTCTCGCAGCTGCTTATAAATTTAACATGTAGACAACAGGTACGACCTGATAAGACAAGTAAAAGGGGAGGGACAACAGATCGATCCCCACTAAATCACCCCTTTCCTTGATACACACAATCTGAAATGCTTGGCACGTACCCTGTTTGAAACCCTCAAGGTCTGATAATAGACAGTACGACCCTCCTTATTGCAGGTACGCCCTGCATTAAGTATCTCGCCACCTTTCCCTAGTGTCATGGTGCTGTTGTTAAGTGATATGCTTCCTTTTTTCTTGCCACAGGCTACTACTGAGAAATGTGACCACCTTTCCTCATGCCACGATCTGCAAACAAGTAAATCGGCCCCTCTTGCTGATTGCAAGCTAATGATGGCGGCCCTCTTCAAGAGCACTACGATGCGTTTTCCTATTGGATCCCCACAAGCTGGATAGAGTTGCTGCTGTTAAGTGATATGCTTCTTTTTTTCTTGCCACATGCTACCAATGAGAAATGTGACCCCCTTTTCTCATGCCACGATCTGCAAACAAGTAAATTGGCCCCTCTTTCTGATTGCAATCTAATGATGGCGGCCCTCTTGTTCAAGAGCATCATGATGTTGCAATGGCTAAAGTGCTCCTATTGGATCCCCACAAGCTGCATAGAGTGGAGCAACATCCTTTTAAAGACCCATGAACGACATGGTAATAGAGGGTTTGATCCTTCTCCAAATGTCCAAACACTGCAAATGTCCAAACACTTGGCCAAAATGATGAATCTTCTTTCTGCAGTAAACCCAAGTGAGAGATCTGAGTAATCTCTCCTTCTTGATCAGCTAGGGTGGATAGTTTCACCACCGAAATCAATCTATTCAAGGGTTTCAACCTAAAAACCTTGAAAAGCCACAAGAGCTCTCCAAACCAATATGAGAAAATAATCATGCATAATGAAAGAATGAACTCTTAATTCTCCTTTACACCCCATTTACCCTTTTTTCAACTTCTTTAAATTTGAAAGTGTCTTGCCTACAATTGTATATTGCTCAAATCTTAAGGAAAGTGTCATAGTGAGGACTTTTCAAATTATAGGCATCTGTGTCATAGCGTAAATTTTCGTTTTAAAGGCATTTGTGTTGCACTTTTAGTTTTCACAACCATTGTTTAAGGGAAGGTGCAATGAGATGTGGTCAACAAAGTTACAAAAAAGGTTTCAACTCGTAATTGTCGATGAATTCCAAATGCCATATTCCACCTTCTTTTGAATCTCTACCAAGTTTTGAGATGTAGGTGCCCATGTCCCTTTCAAACTCTACAATAACATATTGTATCAACCCTTGTCAGATTGAGCTTCAAATCTCTACCAAGTGTTGAGATGCAAGTGTTCATCTAACCTCCAAACTCTTTAGAAAGATTAGATCGACCCTTTGTTGGAGGCTTGTCTCTACCAATTGCACACATTTTGTCTTTTGGATAGCCTCCAAATTGTGGCATAACGCACTGGATCAACTGGAGGCTCCACCAATTATAGTTTTCCCCCAAATTATATGCTACTGATGACATAAAGGAAAAATAAATGAGAAAATACAATTAATATTATTATTCTTGCCAAGGAATATAGAGAGAGATAAAAAATTCTAGCATTCTCCAACATAGTCATCTCAATGCAAATGGTGTGGACTTACTCTAGGAGCACAAAAGTGTACAAATCATACATAGTGATAAAAATTAGAGAAGATATCAAAGGACATTATACATATTTGCAATTTGTTTCCATTGGAACATAAAAAAGACTTGGGAGTAAACACTTATGGTGTATTTCAAATGTTCCTTTTGATTGAAGTTGACATCATGATTGACCTTTCCATGATGCCTTTAGTAAACCACGGTGCCTGATTCTCATTTTTTGACAATTCAAGCGAAAAATTAAAAAAATGTCCATCTCCATTGACAAGTTCTTGTACTATAGGTAAATGTTCAAGTAGAGGCTTCAAAAGTGTTTTCACCACCACCCAAAATGAATATAGCTCATACTTGTGCAATAATACCAGACTTGGAAGAACTTTGCTATGAATTTGATTAAAAATTGACAATTGACATTGTTAGATAATTAGTTTACCTATGGTTTCACATACACTGTAACGTACCCAACCTCCTAGTTGAGTCTCGTTACCACATTGTAATGTCTCCTCTGTTGCAAACTTGCTAAATAAAGCTCTAATACCAATTCTTTTCTTCTGTGGAAGCAACTCACTGAGACCAACATCGCGCACAACCAACCTTGTGCCTCACATGGCCATTGATTACTAGTGTGCGCAAACTGCCTTGCGCCACGCGTGACAACTATGTTCTAACAATCCTGCGCGCACAACCTGTTGATATTATGGTAGTTGCGGGAGGTATTTACCTCCACGTGTAAACCTGATGAGAATAGAATATTCCGGGAAGCAAGAAGAAACCCTAATGAGTTGGCTAATAACCCTAGAAGACAAGTCGGCTCAAGAGGATAATTTGTATTAGGTTATTAGCCTCCAAGAGAAGAAGTTGGCCAAAAGAAATATTATATACTAAGTAAATAGGCACCCATAATGAGAAGTCAACCCAGGCAGTTAGCCAGAATTAGTATAAATACAGGATGTCAGTCTTCATTCTGGCAGGCATTCTCAGAACTGTAGAGCTCACTTGTGCGCACTGCAGTTAGCCAGTTTGTGTGCAAGTTTGGAGGAGAAGCTGTTGTTGCAGCTGCTGCTGCTGCTAGCAGATTACGTTTTGGCTTGGACTATCTCTTGGTTGTGGTTTGGACTATCTGATCAGCTCTTGTTTGGTGCGCTATCCTTGGAGAAAGGTGCGGTACCCTTTGTTTGGCTATCTAGCCTAGGGTTTGCTTCCAGAGTGATTCTCTGTCAAGGTAAAGGTGCTTGGAGGGTGGCTTCGACCTATGGTTGGGTGACAATAGTGATATTGTCTATAGTAAAACGAGCACATCCATCATATTCTAACACAACCAACTAGTGCTGGGCGTGACAAATGCTCCCCAACATGCACGACCTCTTAGGCCTTGCACTAAAACCCATACAGTTACTGTTGAAATTACCTAACAGACAATGACTATAACAAAAGATTGAACTCATAAATACAACTGTGCGTGCAACCATTCTTGTGCTGCACGCAGACTAATTCCTTGCGCGCACAATGACTCGAGTGCCATCTCGACATCTCATGACCGATACCATGTTATTAACCAACATGAACACTTAATAATAGTTACCATGCTCTACATATGCAACAATTATGTAGAACTAACAAATACATGCACCGTTCAACATAATTATGTTCCAATACCATAAACAAAATAACATAAGCATTCACATGTTAAACAACATATAAACACACATAACTGTCATGGCCATACCCTGCATATGTAACAAACATGTAGTTCTACAACATATATAATCCACACACATATATATACCACTGTAACACATAATATATTTAACATGTATATGCACATTATTCAGAGAATAATACACATAAGAGGACACTTATCTTTTGTTGTAATCCACCAACTGCGCGCAGACCTCATATGTTCTCCCAGCCATAGATTCTGTCGCTCAAAAACTCTCAACAACAGGTCACCCTCGAGCTGGGGCTTTTACTCCACCAAGGCAAAGGATTCCTAAGTCAAGCTAAGGTCTATCAACAATCAAAACACTCAGACAAAGGTGCCAACCCTAACAATTAAACTACAGTCCCTCATTCCCCACATGCCTGTTCCACCCTAAGAAATGTGCCCCATATTTGCTCACTTTGTCGCACTAATAACCACACAGGCACTCCAACCTCAAAATACATATATACAAAGGCTCTTTGGCCCAAAATATCTAGGTTGCAAAGCCTGGTCTGATGTGCGTTCCAAGGTGATCCTCGCGCACTTACTCAGGTGCGCGCAAATGATGAAATGGGTGTGCACTCCACCTTTTGGGCGCGTGCACAAAAACAAAATCCAAAACTAGGTGTTGACAACTCACCAACTTATATGTACATTTACATTTACAAATTGGTGTTTGGGCGAGGGGTATTACATTCCCCTCCCCCTTATTTTTGCAATGTCCTCGGTGCATTATGTACAATCAAAACTTCAAAAATCTTCAAAAAGATATGGGTACTTTGTGTGCATAGCATCCTCGTGCTCCCAAGTTACATCCTCAGGATTGTAACAGGTCCACTGGACCTTTACTAGTCCTATTACTTGATTTCGAAGCAACTTGACTTTCTGGTCCAATATGCGCACCGGTCAAACTCTGAAGTCGCCTTCTTGTTCCACCTGAATCACATTCCAATCAATTACATGATTAGCATTAGGCACATACTTTTTAAGCAATGAGACATGAAACACATTATGAATGCATATGGATCTAGGCAGTGTAAGCATGTATGCGACAAGTCTAATCTTCTTCAAGATTTAAAACGACCCACGATAACGCGCGATCATCTTTGAACAATTTCCCAACTTAAGTGAACTCTTCCTAGCTTTCACTTTAAAAAACACATGGTCACCCTCTTTAAATTCTCTGAAAATTCTGCATTTATTTGCATAACTTTTATTCCTGTCGTGGGCAGCCTTTAAGTTCTCTTTTATTTTCACCATTTGCTCTTGCATTTCCCTGAGCAAATTTGGCTCAACCATTGCTCTATTTGCTGGGTTGCCCCAACTCATTGGTGTATTGCACTTTCTTCCATAAAGTGCCTCAAATGGGCCCATCTTTAGAGATGCTTGATACCCATTGTTATAAGCAAACTCAACCAAATGCAAATAATCTTCCCATTTTGATGGTTTATCCATCACATACATCCTTAGCATGTCTTTGATCACTTGGTTGACTCTCTCTATTTTCCCATCTGACTCTGGATGATAGGCTGTGCTAAAGTTCAGATTTGTCCCAATTCCTTTAAATAATCCCTTCCAAAAGTTCGATGGAAATTTGTAATATCCCTAGGTCTACTATGCTAGGAAAGAGAGTTAAACCGACTTGCAATCAAGTTTATTTTCTATAGTTCCACACAATCTTTCCACCATAAACAGTGAGCATTTACAAATTACCAGCATATCAATAGAATTCAATTGCTTCCTGCCACTAAATTTCAGTTCGGTAGCACAACAATAATATTAATATCCAACAGTGACTATAGCAATCCCCGGAATATAGTATCCAACATCCAATTGCTATTAATATTCAAGAATAATTCATGACAACACTAATAAATCTCTAGATGCTGTTGTAGGAGCTACAAGATTGCCCTAAAATACCCAAAAGAACTTGAAGGTGTATTTGTTGGAAGATGTCTGTTGTCCCCTTTCGTTCTTAATTGCTATCTGCTGTAGGAATCCTCCTTAAAGAGTGCCGTCGAGCCACTAGTTCCTCTAGTGACCTCTTAGCTCCTTGGCCTGCCCAATATCTTGCTGTGATCCCCCTCCAAATCCTAGGTCCTATGGGAAAAATAGCTTGGTGCTGCCCTAGAAATCCTTGCCGCCTCTTCCCAGGTAGTACTAGGCTTAGAACAGGTCCTAAATCTCCTTGACAAACATAGGGGTGCGACCCTCCTTCAAAGGCCCAGATCCACTGTTGAGGGGTTCGACCCTCTCCCAAGTGTACTAAAATAGGCTCGACCTCCTTCAAAATTGCCAAGATTAAGGCTCGACCCTCTCCTGGATGCAGTTGCAACATACTTGACCCTCCAATATCCTCAATGAGTCTCCTCCAGGCTCATAACAACCATGATAGGAAGCTGATAGAAGATGGCAGTCAGATAATAGAGCAGATCGCTCGAAGGTTGAGCTAGGGTGAGCACAAGGCACCACCAAAACTCAACAAAAAGCAAGGGTTTTGCCAAAACCCTCAAAAACCTTGAGGCAACTGCCTCAAAAGACAGAAGTAGGGTATTCAAAACGATTCCTTGACGATCTCAATTGTATCTCCCTTCCTCCTTAAATACTTTTTGTCCCTCACTTGACCCTTTCTCACTTTTTGCCACTTGGCACTTAAAGTGACTTGTCCCTTAAGTTTGGTGTCGTAAAGTCACTTTATCCTCTTTTATTCTCCTTTTTTCCCAATGTGACCTCAAAATCAAAACATTGCCTTCCTTTAATGACTTAAGTCAACCCCCACTACTCCCTTTCTTTGGGGCTATAGCCTATGGGGAGCCCCCCCTAGACTACTACGCCTCCCTCCAGCGAGGTTGAAAGGGAGGGGACATGACAAAATTTGGGATCTCTGTTAGACACAATTGTCTTGGGTATGCCATGGAGCTTGGAAATTTCTCTCATAAATATCAATAATGTTTGTTGCCTTGTGAGTGATCTTTACTGGAATAAAGTGGGCAACTTTAGTAAGCTTATCCACCACTACCATAATGGAATCACGCTGCTTGGTTGTTCTGGGTAGCTTAGTGATGAAATCCATAGTTGCAACTTCTCATTTCCACTCAGGAATGGGCAATGGCTGTAGCAAGCTAGTTGGGTGTCTGTGCTCAACCCTAACTTTCTGACATTCCAAACACTTGGCAATAAAATCAACCACTTCTTTCTTCATTTCTAGCCAATAGTATTGTTTATTGACAACTACAATTGTCTTTTGGTCGCTTGGGTGTCCAGCATAAGGCACATTGTGCATTTCTTTTAACAATAGACTCTTCAACTTGTGAGATTCTGGCACATAAACTCTGCTTATACATGAGGATTTCATCCTCTTTTAACCCAAAAATGTTCAATTTTCTGTTGAAAAATACCTTGCTGTAATTTTGTCTTTATGTTCACATAGTGCTGATCTAATTTTGTAGCCTCTAAAATTTTGTCTTTCAAATCTGTTTTGTACATGCTAATGGCTGTAGCATGCATCTCATGCACACTCTTGTTGAGTGCATTAGCCACCTTGTTCTCTTTACCCTTGATATGCTTCGTATCAAAGTCATACTCACTGAGGAATTCTAACCACCTGCTTTTCCTGGCATTTAGAGTTGGCTGTCCAAACAAATATTTCAGACCACTATGGTCTGTCCTCAACTCAAATCTTCTTCCCATGAGGTAGTCCCTCCACATCTTCAAGGCATGCACTATGGCTGCCAATTCCAAATCATGAGTAGCATAATGCCTTTCATGCTCTTTTAATTTCCTTAATTTGTAGCACACCACATGCCCATTCTGACTAAGGACAGCATCGAGCTCTTCCTTGCATGCATCAATGCACACAATGAAGTCTTCATTAGGACGAACATTTCTCAAAATTGGCGCACTTGTCAATAAACTATTCAAGTGTTGGAAACTCTTTTCACAATCAAAAGTCCACTCAAAATCTCACACATTTCTTTTTCAAGGATGTGATTGGGTGTGCAATCTTTGAGAAGCCTTCAATAAACCTTCTATAGTACACTGCAAGTCCCATGAAAGATCTCACCTCTGCGACATTCCTTGGTGCTGGCCATCCTTCAATGGATTTTATCTTCTTTGGGTCCACTGCTATTCCTTCCTCTGAAATGATGTGACCCAAGTAATGAATTTGCCACTGGTAGAATGAGCACTTACTCAACTTTGCATACAATTGATGTTCTCTCAATACTTGTAGCACCATCCTCAAGTGATGCTCATGTTCTTCTTCAGACTGAGTAAATAAGTATGTCATCCATAAATACAATGACAAATTTATCTAAGTATTATTTGAAAATACCATTCATTAAACACATGAAGACAACTGGTGCATTTGACAACCCGAATGGCACTACTGTAAACTCATAGTGGCCATACCTTGTCCCAAAGGCTGTCTTGTTGATGTCTTCGTGTTTAATTCTTACCTAATGATAACCTGATTTGAGGTCAATCTTAGAGAATCTTTTTGCATCTTTTAGTTGGTCAAAGATATCAGCTATCATTGGCAAATGATACTTGTTCTTCACTGTTACCTTATTCAGCTGCCTTAAGTCAATGCAAAGTCTCAATGTTCCATCCTTTTTCTTCACAAACAATACTGGTGGACCCCAAGGTGACACACTTGGGCATATATACCCCTTCTTTAGAATCTCTTCAAGTTGCATTTGCAATTCCTTCAATTATGGTGTACTCATCCTATAAGGAGTCTTGGATATTGGGGTTGCTCCATGCGTTAGATTGATTGAGAAATCAATATCTCTTTTGGGTGGCAACCTTGGTATTTCTCTAAGTACATCTTCAAACTCCCTTAGAACTGCATAGTCTTCAATATTTGGCACTTTATCTTTAGGTGCCTCCTCCATATGTGCTGCAAATACTTGACTTCCTTTCCTGAAGCTTTTCTTCAGTTGCAAGGCTGAAACATCTCTAATAGTTACGGCTCTTGGAATACCCTGTACTGATTTCAAGTTCCCTTCTTCATCCAAGCAAGTAAACGCCTTATTATAACAATGTGGGACAACATGATGCATGTCCAACCAATCCATACCAATTAGGCAATCATATTAACCCAAAGGTACAATATTCAAATTTGCTCTTGTGCACAGTCCATTCATGTCCATTGGACATGCCTTAACAACCATCTCATTAATTTTCCTTTTTGCTCCTGTAGCTAGCTGTACCAACCAAGGTTTCCCAAGCTTGCTTTTTGGCAGTAGAAATCTTTCCACCATCTTAGGCTTTAGATAACTGTGACTAGCTCCTGAATCAATTAAAATAACAATGGGTTGGTTGTTGATCTTACCATCCACTTCAATCATATGTGATTGAAACTCAACTTGTTTGTTATTCAGGGTTGCATAGATCCTAGGTAAATTTCTGCCCATGTCCTCCACTGTATCAACTTGCTGCACATTGTGAACAAGCCTCCCTTTTGCACCTCTGTGAGGACAATCTCAGTACATATGATCTCTCTCATAGCCCCAACACCTCATTGGTTGTTGCCTTGGTCTTTGCCCCATTGCCTCTGTCATTTTGGGCTCCTTGGGAGTTGTCTGTCTCTGAAAATTATTTTTGAAGAATGGTGGCTTGGTCCCCTTCTTCCTCTGCTCCATCTTTCTTTTCTTCTTGTCTTCCCAAGCCTTTTGGTAAGTGGGTCATCCTTTATGCTGATCATAGAGACACTTGGCTCTCCTTATAGTTTCTTCTAATGTCTTGGGATCATTGTACTGTATCTTATCACTGATAAATGATGGCATCCCACTCAAATACCTCTGAATCTTAACCCGTTCATCCTTGATGAAAGCAACATATTTCAGTAGCTCTATAAATCTCCTCATACTCATCTATGGTCATGCTCCCAAGCTTGAGTTTGAAGAACTCCTTCATTTTCTTGTCAGAGTAACGTTTGGTTAAGTATTTCTGTCCAAGCTCTGTAGCAACTTTATGTTGAAGCCATCTTTTTCCTCCTTGGCTTTCATAAGCCTATCATTATCAACGTTATAACTTTGGACGTCCTTTTGCAAACTTTTTATGGTCTTTACCAAATTCACGCTTTCTTCCTTGCCTTCTCCATGACCATTTGAATCTGTACCCTCATCGCCTATATTGTCATTACATCCTTCTAGCCTCATCTTCATTACTGTAGATTCTTTGTGCATCTTCCATGCTTCTGATCTATATGTGCTAATCCTGTTCTGATCAACTTGCTGTTAACTCTGCAAAATGTGCAGGCAACAAGATTTGTTAAACTAAATAATTTATGAAAACCATAAATACTATGCACATTCTGTTCCATAAGTGTATCAGAATCCTTTCTTTTGATTCCGAGTGAATTTAACAGCCTAATTCAAAATCCTAGGTGAATATTTGGACTCCTCCGTCCAAGACTTTTCCTCCTCTTTTCTCTCCTTTTCTTTCTTTCAAAGCTTTGTTATATGCCCATATTCATCACGTGCATGCTCTACACACGCAAAGCTAAGCACACATTCAATGCACCCGTATTCAGTGTGCACAACTTTTATATCGGACATCAATATTTAGCACACTCAACTTTTGGGTTCCACACATCATTATCTAGTGCACACAACTTTTGTGCCGCACACCCATATTCCGCACACATCACCGCTCTCCTGCGTCGCGTCAATGTTCCACGTGCACGCGTTGCACGCCAACATTATTCAATGTGCACACCTTGCGTACCAAAATTATGCACACATCCATCAACTTTGCATGGTGTTCATATTCGACACGTATGTATTGCACTCCCATATTACATATGCTCCACAAGTTCTACACCTTGCACAACTTCGATATTCAGTGCGCACGTACCGCGCATCGATATTTTGCGTGCATCATAGCTCTACATTGCGCAGTGCCAAAATTTAGTATGCTCACACTATGCACCAGTATTTTTCCCCACACCATCAACTCTGCACCATGCGGCACCAATACTTATCGCATGCGAATCCTTTCTTCACTTAGCCTATTTTTTTTATATTTTCAGCTTGCGACCCTGCGACCATCATAAAAATGTCCGCCTCGCCTCGCCAACTTCATGTTGATCTTTGGCCCATATAAGTCTAGTGTTGAACCAAAAGCTCTGATACCACTATATAACGTACCCAGCCTCCTAGCCGAGTCTCGTTACCACATTGTAATGTCTCCTCTACTGCAAACTTGCTAAATAAAGCTCTAATATCAATTCTTTCTTCTGGGGAAGCAACTCATTGAGACCAAAAACACACACAACTAGCCTTGTGCCTCGCATAGCCATTGATTACTATCGTGTGCAAACTGCCTTGTGCCACACATGACAATTGTGTTCTAACAATCCTGTGCACACAACCGACATAGTGTTGGGCGCGACAACTGCTCCCAACACGCACGACCTCTCAGGCCTCGTGCTAAAACCCATACGGTTACTGCTTAAATTACTTAACAGTGCTGCGCGCACAAACGACATAGTGTTGGGCGCGACAACTACTCCCCAACACGCACGACCTCTCAGGCTTCGTGCTAAAACCCATACGGTTACTGTTGAAATTACTTAACAGACAACAACTATAACAGTGGAAAGAACTCATAAATACCACTGCACATGCAACAATTCTTGTGCTGCGCGCGAAGTCTGTCCCATTTGCACACATAGACTATTTCCCTGTGCGCATGACAACTGGAGTCCCGTCTCGGCATCTCATGATCGATACCGCGGTATTAACCAACATGAACACTTAATAGTTACCGTGCTCTACATATGCAACAATTATGTAGAACTAACAAATACATGCACAGTTCAACATAATTATGTTCCAATACTATAAACAAAATAACATAAGCATTCACATGTTAAACAACATATAAACACACATAACTGTCATGGCCATACCCTGCATATGCAATAAACATGTAGTTCTACAACATATATAATCAACGCACATATATATACAACTGTAACACATAATATATTTAACATGTATATGCACATTATTCAGAGAATTATACACATAAGAGGACACTTATCTTTTGTTGTAATCCACCAACTATGCGAATACCTCAAACGTTCCTTCGAGCCATAGACTTGGCCTCTCAGAAACTCTCAACAGTAGGTCACCCCTGAGTTGGGGCTTAAACTCCACGAAGGTAAAGGATTCCTAAGCCAAGCTAAGGTCTATCAACAATCAAAACACTCAGACAAAGGTGCCAACCCCAACAAATAGACTATAGTCCCTCATTCCCCACATGCCCATTCCACCCCAAGAAGTGTGCCCCTTCTTTGCTCAACAGTCCTTTGACTGCCCCACTTCCCTTCTAGGGCTTTAACAACAGGTTGGACAGGTAGTCTTAGAGCCCTGTAGTTGCAACTAGACACCTTGGGAAAACAATTCTCATTAGTTCTCTCACCTGGAGATAATGCTTACGGGCCTAACAACCCACTTCTTCAATAACACACGGGCCTGACAACCCGCCTCTTCAATAACACAGGCCTTCCCAAGCACAAGGTTATGCGATGGCAACAGGTTATAGCAGGATATAGATGCTTAGCAAAGGAAAGTTGGTCTCCATGATGAAGGAAGAATCCCCCCGAAATACACTAAGGTCCAATAATATATTTGCATGACCAAAGCGAGACACTTGTCACCTTAAGAGCTAGCTTCGCTCCACCTGGTGACTCATTCCCATTCCTTAGGAACTTAGGATAAATAAATATATCCTATGAATTATACTTTTTGGAAATATTATTAAAATATTCCCTTTCGTAAACTCTTAGCCCCTTTTCCTTTCTTAGTGGAGTTTAAACCCCTCACCTCTTTTTTTGTTTGATTGGTTTGCGCACAGTGATATATTTTCAATAATATTAGAGTGTCATTACATTTTACAAAGATAGGCTCGTTGGCCTTTTAACATCACAATGCACTTATCCCGGTGCACGCAAAACTATGAAATGGACGTGCACTCTCCCATGGTGCACGTGCGCAAACTGAACACTTTGTTGCACTAATAACCACACAGACACTCTGACCTCAAAATACATATATACAAAGGCTCTTTGGCCCAAAATATCCAAGCTACAAAGTCCGTTTTGATGCGCGTTCCAAGGCGATCCGCGTGCACTCCCCTTTGTGCGCACGCACAAAAACAAAACCCAAAACTAAGTGTTGACAACTCACCAACTTATATGTACATTTACATTTACAAATTGGGGTTCGGGCTAGGGGTATTACATACATTGATATTAGTTAAAAACATATAGGTTACACAACATAAGTGTGTGTACTTGTTAGAAATAATTGCAATGTGAGAAAATTTCTACATTATGTATTAAATAAATAATGTCGAAGCACCTAGGGCAATGATCTCCAAGATGTTTGATAACATCCTTCTATGTTCCCACTGAAATCATGACCTTTGGGCATAAAAATCCTTATATATCAATGTAAAGAGTGTTGAAAAATTAGGAGAAAGTAAGTTTCTAGTTCATATTTGCTTGAAAGTTTGGAATGCATGAGCTCTTCGAGTGTTAGTAAGTTTTTGTTTCATGTCTTGTTCGAAGTTTGCATTAGTTCTTTCCGTGTTCAATACTTTGATAATTCATGCGAACTTCAAAAACCACAATATAGAGTATTGAGGAGTTCACTTGGGTTAGAGCTTGTGAAATGTGTACAAATTGAGGGTTTTTGCATGTGAATCACGGAATTTAATTTCGGAAAAACTTAAAAAAACTATAGTGCATGTCGTAATGAGCTCATTGTAGACTCATTTTTTAAAAATGTACAAAAACTATCCTTTTAAATGCAACTGTGTAGAACAAAAAGAGAATAAACCCATATGCAAACATAGTAAATATCAGATCCAAAATACTTGACTGAGAACACACATTTTGTCCAATACTCGTCAACAGAAGAATGACATGAACAACTGCACAAAAGATTATCAAAGACAATATTTTGAAATCCCACTTCTCTGGGCAAAACCTTATTCAAAGCTTTAGTCTGAAATACATACAGAAAACCAACAGTTCTGTTCAAAATGAAGGACGTAGAGTTCGTATGACTTCGTACAGTTCTGGGTTTCTTTATTGGGTGTCCGTATGAGTGTACGGAGCTTCTTGGTACGGATCAGGTTCCTGTTTTTCTTGCTGCAGGTGGTCACACAGTCTTTGATATCAATATCTGATATCCTCTTCTCCTCTCAACTGTACTGGTATGGCCCTTCCTCTTCTTCTGCAGGTGGTCACACAGTCTTTGATATCAGTATCTGATATCCTCTTCTCCTTTTAACTGTACTGGTATGGCCCTTTCCTCTTCTTCTGAAAGTATGTCCCTCTCTCGGCCTCAATCCGTACGGATCGTATAGATCTTTTGCTGGCTGCGGGTTCTAATTACTTTGCCTTTGGAGATCTCCTTGCCCTTGCTTGGCCTCTTTGCATGAGCCTACTTGGCCTGTATGCTTGACCCTGCTTGGCCTCCTTGATTGGTTCTCCTTAACCTGTCTCTCGACCTCCCTTGGAAGAGCCTCCTCACTCAGTCGACTGGCTTCTCTCTGTTGAGGTGAGGTGAAATGAAGCTCTCTAGGTATAATATAACCCTAGCCTCCCTCTCATGCAATTCTGGCTTTTGGATCTTCTTCTCAAGACCTAGATCTGATGGTGGGGACTTAATCACTCATTGAGACAACTTAAGTCACTTCCAACGGTTGTGACTTAATCTCAAGTTGACTTGAGTGATCCCCACCCACATTATGTTGTCTAGACATAAAGTGGGCCACTTCCACACTACTAGACACCCCTAGTGTGGAAGTACCTGCCCAAGCTACATAATCTAACAAACTAAAGCCTCAAAATAGGGACCTCGATTTAGTAATTCTCTGAGATTGTAATTGTATGCTTAATTTCTTGGTGCCATAGACCCAAACCCCTATGCTTTTTATAGATATTGGAAGAAGGAAAGTGCTAAATTAACCCATAAGTTCATGGTCCTCAACCTAACCCATGCGTTCATGTTGAAGCAACCTATGAAGTAAGTGGGAGTCTAAGGGGAATCTGGAGGCATGTTATGCCATGCTTGAGCTAGAGGGAGTGCCCCATAGGTTTTTGATGTAGACTTGGGTTCAAGAGAAGGCATGATGTTGGTAGGTACAGGAAGGAGATCTTGTCTCAAAGAATTGTTAAGTTGAGATGCATCATCTTGTTTACGGAAAGTGCATTTTTGAGAAGTATTAACTTGGATTTGGGGAGATTGTGAACCCTTTTGGGGAGGGGAAGAGTTCTTCCATGGAAGGCCACGACATTCATTTGAGTTGTTAGTGTTGCACTTATGATTCTTGCACCATTTATTTGTATTAGGGAAAAGGATGACATCTAATCTTGTCTTATTATTTGTGGGGGGATTTGTATGATGAAGAGAATTGGGTGCTTCACACCGCTTGGGTGGAGGCACATAAGGCACTGAAGGAGGAGGGCTTTGTAACCAGTGGCTTCAATGTTTGGAGTTGTAGATAAAGGTCTTTGTTACAGACTCACAACAGCAGGGGTGCCATCTAACACAAATATGACCATGAAACAATTAAATGTGATGCAAAGGTTTCTCAAATTGTCTTTGATTCAGGTTGGATGGTTCAAGAAGTTTGATCTGTTGAACCTTACAGATTCAACATTCCAATGATAGATTTGGAGCAAGTTTGGTCGTATGATGTATCTATTTGTGTATGCCATCCTCTTTGAAAAATGTTAGCTCAAAGAAAACTATGTTTTACACTTCTGGAAGCCGTTAGATTTAAAGTGAGCTCACTTCATCTTCATCTTTGATTTCTGCTGAATTTTGATATTATACTTGCTATGTATGTGATTGTTGCATTCAAATTTCAATGGTATTATATAATCACATACATTTTTGGCTGTAGGTATTTGATGCCATTGCAATATTGATATTTGTGCATAGCCAAGCATACCTTTTACTGTCACTATATAGTGATTTGTGTTTCTGATGATGAACAGAGATCATGGAGACATGTCTTCAAAAAAATATCGCCATGACAAGCGTGTTTATCTAGGAGCACTTAAATTTGTACCTCATGCAGTGTACAAACTTCTTGAAAACATGCCCATGCCCTGGGAGCAGGTATTAAATTTCTTCAATGTGTTATCATTATATCTTTTTGCTAAACCCTAATCATTGTGTATATTTGTATTTCCTAATCTGGGCATAGAGGAGTGCATTTGGTGAGTTATGCCTTCTGTATTTGATGAATGTTTCCTATTCAGGTTCGCGATGTTAAGGTACTCTATCACATAACTGGGGCTATCACTTTTGTTAATGAAATACCATGGGTTGTTGAGCCCATATTTATGGCACAGGTAAAGTTCCTGTTCTTTTGACATTTGGATTGTGTTCTTGTTTTATTTTGTCCTCTTATGATGAATAATTGGGCCTAATTGGAAGCTTGTTTGCAGTGGGGTACGATGTGGATCATGATGCGAAGGGAAAAAAGGGACAGGCGGCATTTTAAAAGAATGCGCTTTCCACCATTTGATGATGAGGAACCTCCTTTAGATTATGCAGACAATTTGTTAGATGTGGACCCTCTTGAACCTATCCAGTTGGAGCTGGATGAGGAAGAAGATTCTGCTGTATACACATGGTTTTATGACCACAAGCCTCTAGTGAAAACAAAGCTTATAAATGGGCCTAGTTATAGGAGGTGGCAACTATCACTTCCCATCATGGCAACTTTGCATCGTCTCGCAGGGCAGCTACTTTCCGACTTGATTGATAAAAACTATTTCTATCTCTTTGATATGGAGTCATTTTTCACAGCAAAAGCATTGAACATGTGCATACCAGGTATTGCAAAGCCCATGCCCAGAGAATTGTTGGGTCAATCTTTGGTCATCTATTTATGTTTTCTCTTGTCATAACTATTATTGTTGCAATCAAGTCTCACTTTTACTGATGTGTATATTTTAACAACAGGAGGACCAAAGTTCGAACCGTTGTACCGAGATATGGAGAAGGGTGATGAAGACTGGAATGAATTCAATGATATTAATAAGCTTATCATCCGCTCTCCACTTCGGACAGAATATAGAATTGCATTTCCTCATCTCTACAACAACAGGCCTAGGAAAGTGAAGCTTTGTGTATATCACAGTCCCATGGTGATGTACATAAAAACTGAAGATCCGGATTTACCAGCATTTTATTTTGATCCTCTGATTCATCCTATTTCTTTTCATAAGACTGATCGCCGTGAGAGGAAAACTTATGAAGAAGATGATGACGATGATTTTTATATTCCAGAAGGTGTGGAACCTTTGTTGCATGATACACCACTTTACACAGATACAACAGCTGCAGGTATTTCATTATTGTTTGCTCCACGACCATTCAATATGCGATCAGGTCGTATGCGACGAGCGGAAGATATTCCTCTTGTTTCTGATTGGTACAAGGAACACTGGTATGTATTTTTTCTGATGCATGACATATAGGTACGCTCTTTTTTTTCTTTAGTGTGTCTTGCATGTGCCATAGATTTGATTCTTTGAATGTTTCATGTCATGCAGTCCTCCCACATATCCAGTGAAGGTTCGTGTGAGCTATCAGAAGCTCCTAAAATGTTATGTGTTGAATGAACTTCATCACAGGCCTCCAAAGGCTCAAAAGAAGAAATACTTGTTTCGTTCCCTACAAGCTACCAAATTTTTCCAGACAACTGAGCTAGATTGGGCCGAGGCGGGGCTTCAAGTTTGCAGACAGGGTTACAATATGCTGAATCTTCTTATTCACCGAAAGAACTTGAATTATCTTCATCTTGATTACAATTTTAATCTGAAGCCTGTGAAGACACTCACAACCAAGGAGCGTAAAAAGTCACGTTTCGGAAATGCTTTCCATTTATGTCGTGAAATTTTGCGATTAACAAAGCTAGTTGTTGATGCAAATATACAATTTCGACTGGGAAATGTAGATGCTTTCCAGTTGGCAGATGGATTACAGTATACATTTTCACATGTAGGGCAGTTGACTGGTATGTATCGTTACAAGTATCGGCTTATGCGGCAAATAAGAATGTGCAAAGATCTGAAGCACTTGATTTATTATCGCTTTAACACTGGGCCTGTTGGGAAAGGACCTGGATGTGGATTTTGGGCTCCAATGTGGAGAGTATGGTTGTTTTTCCTACGTGGTATAGTACCACTGCTAGAAAGGTGGCTTGGAAACTTGCTTGCACGACAGTTTGAAGGTCGTCATTCAAAGGGAGTGGCAAAAACTGTGACCAAACAAAGGGTTGAAAGTCATTTTGACTTGGAGCTTAGAGCAGCTGTCATGCACGATGTTCTGGATGCAATGCCAGGTGATTTTAATTTTTGCTTTCTGTGATAACTGGCAGGAAAGGGAGGTTTCTGTTGTTTGGAATACATCAATTAGATTGAAATCACTTTGATGCTTAGTAGTAAAGGCCTGAGTAAATCTGTTCGGTATATGTTCTTCCCTTGATGGGCATTGCTATTTTTCCTCTCTTCTTAGCTCACTTTGTCATGATTAATTTTGTTGTTGAGCATGAATTTGCTTTTGCTTTGAATTTTCTGCATCCCTGTTTCTCCCTCTGTTCTGTTTTAGTGTTATGCAGTTTCTGAGTTTCTTAGTGATTCTTTTATCTGATGGTCTGACATATTTGGTCATACTGTGACAGAGGGCATCAAGCAGAACAAAGCTCGCACCATTTTGCAGCATTTGAGTGAAGCCTGGCGCTGTTGGAAGGCAAACATCCCCTGGAAGGTACATGTTGTAATAGAGCTTTCAATTAAGCATGAAAAAAATGACTCTTTTATTTCTTTATGTTCTCTGTTATATCTCAAGTTTATAGATAAAATAACTGCTTTGGTACTCCAGGTGCCTGGCTTACCAGTGCCAATTGAGAATATGATTCTTCGTTATGTAAAATCAAAAGCAGACTGGTGGACTAATGTTGCTCATTATAACCGTGAACGTATTCGGCGTGGTGCAACAGTGGACAAGACAGTCTGTCGGAAAAATCTAGGAAGGCTCACACGTCTTTGGCTAAAAGCAGAGCAGGCATGCTTTTATTTCCCCTACACTATATTGAATCGACAATTTGTAATGTTCAAGATCGAAGAGGTTTATAAATTACTGATTAATTGTGTGATTGATTAACAGGAACGACAACATAATTACTTGAAAGATGGTCCTTATGTAACACCTGAGGAAGCTGTGGCCATCTATACCACTACAGTGCATTGGCTGGAATCGAGAAAATTTTCTCCCATTCCTTTTCCGCCACTGTCATATAAACATGACACCAAGCTCCTAATATTAGCACTTGAAAGATTGAAAGAATCTTACAGTGTTGCAGTCCGATTAAATCAACAACAGAGGGAAGAGCTGGGTCTTATTGAGCAGGCATATGACAATCCACATGAGGCATTATCACGTATCAAACGTCATCTGCTTACACAGCGTGCCTTCAAAGAAGTAAGCTGTATAATTAATCATTTCCAGACATTAAATCAATGAAGTTAAGATGTTGTCTGCCTTGGTTTTTCTGACAACTGGCTGTGTTTCACATTGCAGGTGGGCATTGAGTTTATGGACTTGTATAGCTATCTGATCCCTGTGTATGAAATTGAACCTCTTGAGAAAATTACAGATGCATATCTTGATCAATATCTTTGGTATGAAGGTGACAAACGCCATCTCTTTCCAAACTGGATCAAACCTGCAGATTCAGAGCCACCTCCACTTTTGGTATATAAGTGGTGTCAAGGAATCAATAATTTGCAGGATATATGGGATACCAGTGAAGGTCAATGCGTTGTGATGCTTCAGACAAAATTTGAAAAGTTCTTTGAAAAAATAGATCTGACAATGTTAAACAGGTAATTTTTTTGTTTTATGCTGGGAGTTTGTGAGTACTGAATATCTTTTTGAGATTCAGTTATTTTTCCAGAATCTGAATTAACAATTATTGCAGGCTTCTGCGTTTGGTGCTTGACCACAACATTGCTGATTATGTCACTGCAAAAAACAACATTGTTTTATCATACAAAGATATGAGCCACACCAATTCATATGGGCTGATTCGAGGTCTTCAGTTTGCCTCCTTTGTTGTGCAATATTATGGTCTGGTCTTGGATCTCTTGGTTCTTGGTTTGACTCGGGCAAGTGAAATAGCTGGTCCTCCACAGATGCCAAATGAATTTATTACTTACTGGGATACAAAAGTGGAGACGAGACATCCTATAAGATTGTATTCTCGTTATATTGACAAGGTGCACATTCTTTTTAGATTCACTCATGAAGAGGCAAGGGATCTTATCCAGCGCTACCTTACAGAACATCCAGATCCAAACAATGAAAACATGGTTGGTTACAATAACAAAAAGTGCTGGCCTAGAGATGCTCGCATGAGGCTGATGAAACACGATGGTAAAGTGGTGTTTTTCCCTTTGGTTTGTTGTTTTTATTTCTT